>JAOQML010000006.1:23048599-23060869 GCA_027568935.1 Erythroxylum urbanii | reverse complement strand
TGTGTGTGTGTGTGTGTGTCTGTGTGTGTGTGTGTGTGTGTGTGTGTGTGTGTGTGTGTGTGTGTGTGTGTGTGTGTGTCTGTGTGTGTGTGTGTCTGTGTGTGTGTGTGTGGTTAAATATTTATATGAATGATCAACTTAGTAATGTGTATAATATGTGTGTATTGCATGATTAAAGAAGCGCAAATTGAATGCTAGCATCCAGACATTGCTGGTTTGTCAAGGCAATAGCTATTTGTAGCTTATTGTGAGCCAACCTAGATGTTTCTCACTAGGATTGATTTGTTTCTGTTTAAATTTTAGCTATTGAACTGTTATTAATGTGATTAAGATAATTCCAAACATTTATGGTTCGAGGAGTTTGATAATTGAGATTGTATTGGAACTATTTCCTAAATGAATGTGAATCAAGAAAAATATGTGTAGTCAACTAAATGTTGAATACTGGACTTAGATCAGATGAATATGTGAAAATGACTGTGCATCATGATTAAAAGTGATTGGTTACGTATAATGAGAAATTATGCATTTCAACATAATGATATACATGATCAGTTAAAGGAGTTATGACTGGAGTGACCAGTGAAAAAGAGCTTAAAGCTCAAAAATGCGCATAAAGAGCCACAAGCACAATATTTAATAAGACGAGTATCCACAATGGGCACGGGATAGTTATTAATGGGCCCAATATCTATAACAAATACAGGACAGTAAAAAGGCGCTCGGTCACAAGAAATAAAAATGAAAGTGGAGTCATATGTGCATTTGTATATATAACTTCATATGCATTATATGACTGATTGAAATGAATTATTTGGACCGTTTTGAAATGGGAATGCGAAATAGTGTATATAAATTGTATTTATTGAAGCATGATGAAATGTGAATTGATAATTCAATATTTGATTATATGATTTATTGCGAATTGAATTTTGAATTGTTCTTGTGTTTTGATATGAGTGAGCACATCGAGAATAGTTCACTCACTGAGTTCACAAACTCATCTAAATTGTAAATGTTGAGGTACGAGAGAGGCTTAGCTCTTAAGACAAACTAGTAGAAGGCTAGTTTTGTCAATTTTAGGAATCAAAAATGGCTCAAAGGCATGGTCAGCTAATATTTAAGGAGTCTAGTAGATTGTGTATATTTAGTTCCTCATTTCATATAGAACATTTTGTAAAAGAGTGGTAAACTCTGAGATATTTTGGTAGTGTAAATATATGTATTATGAAGTGTGATGATACAGTGTAAATTATGTTTGTGAATGAAATGGAAAAAGTTGATCTTTTGATTGTTTATGTTATGTATGATGCCATATAAGTGAATGTGATTGCTCTAGCATGCCATTTTCATAGGTTATGTTCTTGAATGTCCTCTGGATGCTCGAGCATATGCTTTATGGAGGTAGGGTGTTACAAGAATAGTGATTTAATTTTTCCCTACTATAATGATTGTTAACCAGGTCCCTTCTTTTATAAGTTTGCCATCTAGTTATAACCTTCATTATGAAACCTATCCCAATTAGGATAACCTTTACTTATATTGCTAATCATTAAGTTCCAAAGGAATGCACTATAAGGTGACTTACTTAATTTGAGCTCCACATAAACTACCCTTGGCTAGTATTAGATGATTTTAACAATACGTTATTTACATAAGAAGTAGAGAGGGATAGGACTAACCCAAGGAATAAAGATGAGAATCTTAAAGACTTCTTATCAGGAGTTAGACTAGTATATTTGAGATTTGAAGGAGCTCTATTTACTTAAAGCAATAAACAAGCTGGTAGTTAATTCATCAAGAAGAAACTAGATCATGCATTAGTTAATCATTACTGGCTCTTAAATTTTCCTAACAATTTAGCCTATTTCCACAATCCTTGAGGTAAATATCACTCCTTATCAAAGTTAGGATAGAACCAATATTGGTAAAGTTCACATTACCTTCAAATTTAATAATTTTTTCACCAATGTGGATGGATTTAAAGATGAAGTTATGAGGATTGGACAAAAATGTGGAAGGATTTGAATCTTATAAATGTGTTAGGAAGCTTAAGATGATGGATGAAGAATCGATAAGCTTTACACTCTCAAAGTTAAAAATACCAATTCAGTAGTTGATAAGGCTAGGGACATTCTTAATAACATCCACAATTTATTAATTCTCTAAAGAACAAATATGTTACTAAGGAAAAAGGAGAGATTGGCTCTTCATAATTGTAATTAGGCTCTTGACAATCATTACTTTCTCCTCAAACAAAGATAAAATGCTAAGTAGTTGAAGGATAGTGATAAGAATTCACAATTCTTCTTCAATGCAATATTGAAAAAAGGAATTCCAACAGAATTTGCACTCTCAATTTAGTTAATGGTTGATAGATGGATATTTGACTATGTTTTACCACCCATATTTGATATATTTTGCTTGATATTTTATACTTTTATCGTATATTTGGTACTTAATTTGCTCAAAGTGTGTTTACAGGTGATTATTGCCTTCATGGACTTAAAGGAGAAGAATTCAAGTAAAGATGTAGCGTAAAATAGAAAATTAGCAATCTAGACACGACTGTGCACTTTTGCATGCCCGTGAACTTTTGCAATATACATGGTCTGATACATGGTCATGTACCATGTAAGTCCCCAAACCCTAATTTTTAATATAAAAAGACGTTTTTGGTAGCTAGTGAAAAGAGGATACTCTTTAAGGCAATTTCTAGGTGTGGAGAATGTCTAAAAGGGACGATTTTGGTCCAGAGAAGTGGAAAACATGAAGATTTCATCAAAAGATCCATCGGAATACAAGACCAAGCCTCTACATCATAAGAACATTCGATAGAAGACAATCAAGGACATTTAGAATTATGATTCCATTGTTTTTTATTCTTTTTTCTTCTATTGTATGTTTGATTTCGTATTTGAAAATGTGTAACTAAATGTTCAGTTAGTATTTAGGTTAGATGAACCTTATGTTAATACTTTGACATGATTTGATTCCTTTATTAATGCAATTGGTTTGATTGATTATTGTGATCTGATTATGTGTTTTATTGATAATCTGATTCCATATGCAGAGATTAAGAAATCTTAGTGTGAATAGATCTATCGTAATTAGAAGGAGTTGATCGTAATGCTAGAGATAGAATGATAGAAATCCTCCATATTAGGGTCAAACGTAATAGTGGGACTCAATTGATAACGTAATCCTACAAGATTTAACCTGAGTATTGCGGTTAGAGACCTTAGGATTAGTTGTTAATAGACTTAAGGTCAGCTACTAGCATACCATAGGAGTTTCCATGGTCTAATTAATCAACAAAAAATTGCATGATAAAAGAATAATTTGTTAAGCTTTTAGGAGAATTCAAGCCTAGATACTAATATCTGATGATGAGAGCTTTCCATGTAAATTCCACTATCTCTGTGTTTATTATTGTTTCCTATTTTATTTTATTAGTTTTAGTTTTAGTTTATTTCTATTAAAAATTTAAAATCAATCATTAGGCTAGATAATAGGGGAAGGGTAAGTACTAGTATTTATAATATTCATGGGATCGACCCATACTTGCTGTACTAGCTACAGCTATGTTGTGCACTTGCGGTTGTTACATAATTGCCGAACTCACAAAATAGGTCAATCAAGTTTTTGGCACTGTTTAGGGGGACTTTGACATTAGCAAAGCCTGAATGTTATTACTTTAGCCATTTTCATTTTATTCTGTTTTATCTTTTCTATTTTCTTTTATTTTAATTTCTCTTTTCATTTATTTTCTTTTATTTCTTTCATTTCATTTTAGTTTATTGTATGTTATTATATTTTTGACTTATTAATTTAATTATCTTTTGAATTTCTCTACTTGATCTTGTGTTTGTGGTTTATAGTAAGAATTAGAATTCATTGTCATAGCCACAACTCACAATGGAAGGATGGAGTGGACAACAATTTTATGGGAGCCAGAATATGTCTTTACAAACTATGACATCACCATATAAGGGAGTAGGTGTTCTCACATATTTTCAGAAGCTCAACCAATATTCAGGTTGTGTAGTAAAATTGGTGGGAGTTATTAGTACAATCATAAATTTAGAGTACGTAATTATACGTGGGAGCAACTGAGTATGTACAATCGACCCCAAGGTATGTTATATGAGAATAACTACAATTCAAAGTGGATCAATTCTTATACTTAATTATAGATAGAACGATTACACTTCAATTGGATATTTATTCCTAGTTTTTAATATAAAAACACATTTTCAGTGGCTAATGAAAAGAGGAGACTCTTAGAGGTGATTTCCAGACGTGAAGAATGTCTATAAGGGACGATTTTGGTTCATATAAGTGGAAAACACGAAGATTTCATTATATGTTTGATTTCATGATTGGTAATATTTAACTAAACATTCAGTTAGTATTTAGGTTAGATGAACCTTATGTTAATACTTTGACATGATTTGATTCCTTTATTAATGCAATTGGTTCGATTGTTTATTGTAATCTGATTACATGTTTTATTGATAATCTAATTTTATGCGCAGAGATTGATAAATCCTAGTGTAAATAGATCTACCATAATTAGAAGGAGTTGATTGCAACCCTAGAGATAAGATGACATAAGTCATCTAGATTAAGGTCAAACTTAATAGAGGAACTTATAAATCAGTAATGTAATCTTATAAGATTTAACATGAGTAATTCATTTAGAGACATTAGTATTAGTTGTTAGTAGACTCAAGGTCAACTATTGACATACCATATGAGTCTCCACGATCTAATTAATCAACAAACAATTGCATTATAAAAGATTAATCTGTTAAGGTTTTAAAGGGATTCAAGCCTAGATGCTAATTTCTAATAACGATAGTTTTCTAAGTGAATTCCATTATCTCTATGGCCATTACTGTTTCCTATTTTATTTTTTAGTTTTAGTTTTAGTTTTAGTTTCTTTCTATTAAAAATCTAAAATCAATCCTTAGGCTAGATAATAGGGGAAGGATAAGTACTAGTATTCATAAGCTCTATGGGATTGACCCGTACTTATTAGTACTAGCTACAGCTACGTCGTGCACTTGTGATTATTAATTAACCAACTCACAAAATATGTCAATCAATGGTACTATTTATAATGAGCAATCTATGATCAAAGATGTAGATTTCAATCATTTTAAGCAACTCCTTGGAAATTCCAAGTCCTCTCACTTAGTCCTTTAGGAACTAAAAGCTTCCATTCTTGAGGTTAATTTCCATTAACTTAAAAAAGACCTAATAAAATATATATGTCAAACTAACTTCTCTTTTCTTTTTAAATTTTGACAAGTCCTTAAGCCCAGATGATTTTATTGCTTACTTTTTTCATGAAAAGTGGCACCTGACTAGAACTATTCTCATTCAAAGTAGACTTTCATAAGGCATTTAATTTAATAGAATGGGGATTCTTACTTAACACACTACTAGATTTTGGCTTCTTTATAACTTATACTAAATGATTGGAATAAAGTGTAATCAGTACCTCCTTTGGTATGTTGAATAATGGGGAACACAGAGATCCCTTATATCTTTTCTCCTTGTATTTAAACTTCTCATTAAATTGATAATAAGCAATATTGAGAAAGGGAAGAACTCCCAATACCACCGTAAGAAACTTAAAACTTTTAACCATACATTTACAGATGACCTTTTGATATTATGTAAGGTTAATATGGATTCAGTTAAATTCATCATTAATTCTCTTTGGCCTTTCCAAAGGTTGTCATTTCTTTTTATCAACATATGTAAGAGCAACCTTCTTATCTCTCCTAGTATCTCTGAGTTAGCAAAAGAAGGCACTATGAAATTTGGGTTTAAGCACAACAATGGGGATACTAAGGTATCTAAAAGGTGGTTTAAGCTGCTTTAACCACCTTTTAGATACCTTAGTATCCCCATTGTTGTCTCAACACTCACCATGAGGGATTGTTAGCCACTCTTTAATATAACTTATAAAAGAATATGAACTTGCTATAGTAGATACCTCACTTTTGTTAGGAGACTATAAGTTATTACCTCTAACCTTAGTAGTATCCAAGTCTATTATTGGTCCCATCTATTTCTCCAATTAAACACTACCAAGGCTATTAAAATTTTACTTAAAAACTTTCTTTAGATTCATACGCATGATGATTCTTTTAATGTAAAGTCAAGTTGATAAAATTATTATTGCTAAAGGACAATGGTGGTATGGGAATCAAATCCATTAGAACTATGAATGAACTTTTTTTTTGCCACAAGAATTTGGAAGTTGTTTATGGATCAAAAACTCTTATGGGTGCAATAGATACATACCCAATTCTTAAGGGGACAAAGCTTCTAAAACCAACACTTTTTGGACATCTCAACATATGTTAAATCTATAATATAATATTATGAAATGCATAGTGGATAATGGAGAGAGCACTTGGCTTTAATTTGATAACTGAGATGTGTAGGCCCTTTCACAAGCTTCCCAATGCCAAAACCTTAATGATAAGACATTATAAAAAGGTGCAATATATCATCGAAGGTAATAGATGGTATTGTCCTACACACAACACTAGAGATTATTCTAATATTATCAACAATCTACCAAGTCACAACCCTAATCTTAATAAAGAGGATAAACTTATTTGGGTCAGCCATAACTTTAGTAGCTTTACAAATAAATCTTACACATGTATCTTTGAGGTAAGCAACTTGAAAGTGCTTATATTGAGACTAGTTTGGTTCCTTAATAACATCCTTTGTGTTTTGATTAGCAATCAAAGACTAACTAAATACCAAGGATACACTTTACTTTCACAAATTCAATAATCCTTCATATGTTTTCTAAAACCAAAAAATGGAATTTATTAAACAACGATTCATTGAAATCATTTTACTACAAAGGTTTGACTATAACTCTTGGAGCTTTATGAATTTCACTGCCAAATGAAGGACTTACCACATGTTATTAAATGGGCATATAAAACTCAATTTGAGATTGCTCTCAACTGTGTCATTTATACTATCTAAAATGGAAGAAACATAAGATTGCTTAAGGAAGAGTATATATATTCAACTATCTTTATCAAAATTACTTTAATATGGATAAGTAAATCCTTTTTGGCATTAGGACCCAAAGTAAGCAAAAACATGAGACTCAGATGGAACTCTTGGTTGTCTCTAGTTTAAGGATATTCTACTGCTCTTCTATTGAATATACTTTTAAAATTTTGGTGCTTCACTAAGTTGTAAGTAGCTTTCTTATCATTTATTGCTTATAGACTTGGTTTTTCTTACGTTCACCTTTTAGGAGATTAGTTCTTTAATATGTTCTTTTAATTTAAACAATTATTTTTTATTGAATAATAATCTTAACCTCTTATTTTGTAATTAATTAGTAATCACTACCATAAACCAAAAGATGATTTATTTGATGAAAATAAATTTTTATTACAAAATTAATTTTAAATAAATTATGTTATTTTTAGGGAAGATTTGTAAGTTTGCTATTGATTTTAAACTTGATTAATCTCGAGTTAGCAGACTCAAAACTCATCTTAAAGTTTTTCTTTTTTAAAGTATGAACCCAACTTAAAACTTAGTTTAAATTACTTTTTATCTATTGACTTTAGGTTAGACACTTTTGTAAACTCTACTTATTTCTTTAAATTAAAATTGTATACTTGATCAATAAATTTTTATAATTTAAATATGTAAGAAAAATATTATGATATAAAATTTTCTTTTTTATTAATATATTATAAATGTCTATATACTTTTATCGCCCTATCATTCAATTAATTACACATATTTTAATAAATTAATTTTAAATATCATTTAGTTTCGCACATTTTGCACATAAATGTCTAATATATATATACATTGGTATTTGTCTAATCAACTAGTACTCTTGTCTTTTTTCAGTAAATTAAAGCGACTAAAAATCCAAGGGTGACAAGAACAAAGGAATCATGCCAAATGCAGATGTGGCAAAGCTTACCAAAAGGAATCTATTTTTCAATGGAACTATGTAGCAAAGTATTCTGTTAATTTTGACACATCAAAAGGATGAGATGCCTTAAATAATAAACAGGAAGCCATCCACCGTGACTTTCAAACTTCTATATTTTACAAATTTTCCTGCTGAGAAATCATTGATGAGCACGCAAATTGCTGTAAGGAAAAAGTGAATTGGTATAATTCTTTTGAAAACATAAATTTTCTTCTTTTCTTATTACTATTTGATGAAGATCGTGAATTTAAGGTATAATTAGCTAGCTTCATGAAAAAATTCTTTTTGCGAGATTGCCGATATCAAGTTCGAGAGTTGGGGAAGAAAATAAAATGCTAAACCAATGACCTTAAATGGGCTCAACTTTTGTTCAAAACCAGTTTATCTTAAATGCAGATGTTAAAGAAAGGAGGCTCATATCATGTATTAGCTTAGTTAATGTAAGGGTGTACACACTCTGTATTTTAAAACTTTATTCATGCAGCATCGAAGTGAATGTCATCAATACTTCTGTTTGCCTCTCTATTAATTGTTCTTTTTTTTCCCAATTCTCAGCATTTGTTGGACTTGAACGGCGTCAACAAGGTTAACTGCTTTTGGAATTTCGATCATAGAAGTTCTCATCCATGCTATTTTAGACATGCATACATTACAATCGGGGGCAGATCCATTCCTAAACTAGGCCAAGTACTATCTTTTTTCCTTTGTCCTACTTTGGGTAATTAATCCTTTTGTTACATGGGTAGGATGTCGTACACGAAATAGTTCTCTAGACATGAATGTACTTTTATCACTGACCTATTAGTTTTTCCCCTAGATTGGCGATCTTTCCTATAACAAGTGTACTCCTATCCAATCTACAACATGAAACTAATTTGGAAAAAAGTTAAACATGAATCATAAACAGTGCTTTTTGCATGTTTTGATAGTTTAACTTGTCTTAGAACGAGGAAATTACAAGGAAACAACCCGTCAACTAATAGAGCAATTTTCCAAATAGAAGTCGAGTTGATGGGCGATCAACATGTAGCTGCTTGTGTTCAATAACTGGCAACTCCGTGGTGACATCAAGATTAAGATCAGGCAAAGTGCAAATCTTACTATTTTCAGAACCTCTTGTGGATTCCAGGCACGAAACGCTCTCTTCACTGGAGCTAACAATTTGACATTTTCTATCACCAGATTGGTGCATGCGGTGATTGTTGGGGTCTATGCCCATCTGTAATAGTTTTCTCCTCATATGTGTATTCCAATAATTCTTTACTTCATTGTCCGTCCGTCCTGGCAATCTTCCAGCTATGAGTGACCACCTAAGTCGTTGTTACGATTACAATTAGCATTGAATGGTTGAAGATATAATGCCAAATAATTAAAATAGATCAATAAAACCTGTAAAAATAAGTTTTTTTTGAGGTTGATTTCCTAGTTACAATCAGAACCTTAGGCTTATCCTAATTTTATACGAAAGGTAGGTTGCTTTACGTGTCAAGCTTACAATTTTTTGTATGAAATTAAGAACAAAATCTCGATGGTACCTGAGGCTACCGTTCTGCACAGATTAGTAGGTGGGAAATAAAGATGAGAACAGAAACTATGTTATTAATACTTCCCATATTACATGCATTGGAATGAGAAAAACTAAAATGGGAATTTGGAATTTTTTCTGAGTGGATTCCTGGATAACGTTGTCATTTGTTATTATATGCAGTTATAAATGCTTCTGCAAAATGAAGAAGTTGAACATACATACCTGTTTCCCAGAAGTGCATGTAGCTTGACGATAAGTTCCTCTTCATCTTCATCAAAGTTACCCCTTTTAAGGTTTGGCCGTAAATAATTCACCCATCTCAATCTGCAACTTTTCCCACATCGAAGCAGCCCTGTATATGTACGCACAAATGCGAAGAGCGGAATTGTTAAAAGTAAGTAGATGTTTGTGGTAATTACATGGTAATGAAGTTTTTATACAATGGACGAATCGCGGGTATCATGTGTATATAATATACCTGCAGCCTGAGGAAGTGAGCTCCAGCAACCTTCGCCATGTTCACGAACATAATCGATTAGTTTCTGATCTTCTTGCTTACTCCAAGCTCCTTTATTTACCATTTTTTTCTCGCACCCACCTGGTTTCCTCATGGAAATTTTTTCTTTACTTTCCAGGCCGTCGAACAAAGAGAGATATAGAGCCAAGTCCCTAAGGAGCGTGTAAATGAAGTGACAGGAGAAAATAAAGAGGGGAATAGTGAGATATATAGTAATGAATATAATGGAATTTGATGCTAAGTATATAGTGATGGAGGATTGACTTACAGTTAGGAGGAGAAGAAGATTAGTCATGGTGGTGGGTTGTTGACATTTTGGCATGAAGTATTATTAGCGGACTGTGCCGTCGTGTATAACTAAGCGAGTTCACCTTTGTAGTTGCACGTCTTAATGGTGATGAAGATTGTTTGAAGTGTAAATTCAACATTAAAAAACCTTTCATTAAGGTAAGGTAGTTGCATGTCTCTATCGATCTGTTTATTTAGGCCAGTAAGTTGTAGAAAATAACCGCCTTGATCGTTCATTTGAGTATGGTTTATAAATTTTATGCGTATCTATATTCATATAAAATTCCATCTTGATAAATAAAAAAAAGTTAACATTTATATTAAATAAAAAGACATACTTTGCTCGATTGGCAAAAGGTTTTTAACACCTACATTTAATGATTGTAATGTTTTATTGGAGAAAAATAAAAAGAGTTCTATAAGTCAAATTTGTACTTTTTTCCAATGTAGAAAAACGATTAAAAATTTTAATTTTACAGATGAATGGCAAGAACCACCTTTCTCTTTTGACAGCCTTGGGAGGGTAACAAATTTTTTTTTTTTTTTTTGGGGGCATAACTGAACCTATCAATCCAACACAAGGGCGATACATGGTAGGTTCCTAAAGTTATTGACCGTTAGATTGATGAATGGAAGGAAAGTGCCTATATTGCCACCAGATGAACCCAAAGGATCCCACGTGTATCTCCAAACATTACACCCAACTTCATCAATTCCACATGTCCTCCGTTTCAGTCTTTGAACGCCACTCTTTAATTTTGACTTTCAAGTTTGTACTAGGCAAGCCTGGCTTCTAGGGAAGTGTGACAACCTTTTTGCCGCCTAAGGAGTGACGACTAGGACTCGAAGTGAGTAGAAAAGAAGAGAGAGGGGAAGCGCCCTGAGGTCAGATTCTGTTTTTCTTTTTCTCGATCATAGGACAAACCAAAACTTAAAACGCGTTTTACCTGGATCTTTAAGCCTATCAAGATTGGATGGAAACTTTAATAAGCGTCAAAGCCCCTATATATCATCCAACAGTTTCTGTTCTACTCCTACATTATAAGTGCACCTCTCGTCTCGTCGGTGATAAATATGCTCACTTCCACTTTCCCTTTGGTGATGAAGAAAGTTTTCACATTTCATTTTATTTTTGAAATAATATTTATTATCATTCATCGAAAAAATCTTCTAACGTGAAAAATGTTATATTTATTCCTCAAATTTTGAATAATCCGAATGGTAAGGGTATTTTATCAATTATACGTTTACCTCTTTGACGTTTATTCGCTTAATAAAAAAGGTAATTAACATTCCTAGACATATGAAAACAACATATGAATTTATAGGAGGCACCGTAGGTTCTGACTATTTAACTTAAAATAATATTTGAATCATTTTCATCCTTATCCAACGCGTTAACTTCGGCTTCAGTTTTTGACTTCAACAACCTTAAATCAAAAGATATCTATGTATCAACCACAGTGGTACAAATCTGAAGTGCACATTATTGTCTACTAATGAAGGTAGTCATTTCCCTTTCTCCGTAAGGAGTACGACTTGATGGATGAGAAGGAGAGGAGAACGAATTCCTTATAGAGTAAGAACCCTGTCTGTGTTCACGGTTTAACATTTCCAATTTCATTATACCTTCAATTAACAACTTTAAAATTTGGGTTAATTACAAAAAAATAAACAAATTTCTTGGAAACCAAATTTTAATTTATTAAAAACTTTATTTCTTGGCAAAATTTTCACTAACATTATTGAAATGGAATAAATGACGATTAGTAATTTTATTTCCTAATATGACAACCTATATTAGTTTTTGTCACACTATGTGATATTATCTTGTCATATTCGAAAAATTAATAAATTTTAATGTCCACTCTAAGTGATAATTTTTTAATCAAAAAAATAAAATTTTTACTAAAATCTAAAATTTACATT
>JAOQML010000006.1:22986608-23012107 GCA_027568935.1 Erythroxylum urbanii | reverse complement strand
AAAAGTATCAATGAAACAAAATAAAATAATTATTAAAGAAATTAATATAAAAGATTGTAATATGTGATTTTGATGATAATATTCTTATAAGAATCAATATTTGGATAATATCTTTTATCTTTTATTTCTGATTTTTTATTCTAGCTTATATCCACACCCTTTTAGGAATAAAAGTCTAAGATTGTTTAGAATTTATTACAGTCATTCCTTATTTTATCTATTATCAGTAACCAAACAACTAAAAATTAGGGAATAAAGATTGCATTCTCATTCCCACCTCTTTATTACTAGTAACCAAACAAGGCCTAAAGAGTTTTTAAATTCTATCAAGATAAAGACCTAAATTAGATCCATCTTCTAAATTTGTTAGGTCAAATACTTTATATTCAATTCTCAACTAATTTCTACCCAAATTTGTGTAAGAGTACGTCATCTACACCAAATTCCAAATGACAGTGATGTCAAAGTTAACAAATATTTGAACCAACAGTTTTGAAAGTTTGCATTTGAAGTTCTCATTAAGAATTTTGAGTTAACTTTATGATTTTATTTTAATTATTTGATATTTTATCACTTTTCTTATTTAAAAGAATCAAGTATGATTATTTATCTCAATACTCCCTGTTATTGTTCTTATTTTCTTTAAATTGTTCTTGTTATTTTCTCCATTTTATTACCGGTGAGTGGTTATGGGTACAAATCATTTTGTTATTTAAGCTCAAAATGATATTATAGTTTTACATTATGAATTGCAAGTGGATAATTACAACTATTGCAAATAATACAGGCACATTCTCAATTATAATATTACAATTATAAATAAGAATATTCACAATTTGAAACTTTAGTTATTATGTAAAAACATAATGCAAGTGGTGGCCACAATGTTTAATGCTAAAATGGAACTATAAAGGATAAAGTTAATCTTCACTTTTAAAATTTTTTTAAAGATTAAAATAAAATTTAAACATTTTCATGCCCACAAACTCACCTTTAACATTAATATTTGTTAATAAAGTAGCCTTTATTTAAAAAATTGAGTTATGTTATTTAAATTAATGTTTTTAAAAGACTTATTAATGTGAGATATGTCTTGAATTCTGAGTAAATAGTAAAATTTCGTAATCTAATCAGTGTTGGTAAGGGTATGGGACCAACATTAGTGTCATATTGATTGAAGGAAATTTTAAGTTATAAGCAAACTAACGATGGTATCAAGTGTGAGATAGGCACTAAGCTCGTGACATGATTTTCAAGAATACATAAAAGTAGAGTTTTACTATCGTTACACATTTGTAGATATAGAATTTCAATGACCTTAAACTCTATGGAAATAACGCTTTACTGTACTTAAATTTTTTACATATAACCCTATGATATAAGTACCTTGATAAGGTTTTTGTAAGGTAGAATTTTTTGAGAGATTGAAAAGTTTGTTGACATTTATTCTCCTTATATCATCTTTCTCACAGTAATAAAAGAAGTTTTTCTCCTTGTTTGTAAACATAGGTTATATAAATAGAAATCTATCTCCTTACTATAGATGTAGGTTGCATAAATTGTTAAACTACTAAAATTCTTGTATTTTTTATTTATTTCTTCTTATATTATTTATATTTGAGCGACAATTAGTGATAGAGCGTAGTTTTTGCTATCAAGATGTCTTTTCACAAGTTTGATATTGAGAAATTCAATAGATCAAATAATTTCACTCTATGAAAGGTAAAGATAAGTATGACTCTTGTTTAGCAAGAATGCACATGAGCATTGGAAAGAGGAGAAAATCTGCAAGAGAATTTTGGGGCACTAGAGAAGGAAGAGATTATGTCAAAGGTGCACATAACTAATACTATAAGTTTAAGTGATGAGGTCTTGAGAGAGGTGGTTGATGAAACAACTGCCGTATTGTTATAAAAATAACTTGAAAATAAGTATTAAAACAAATCACTTATAAATCATTTATATCAAAAGTAGTGCTTATATGCCTTGAGAATAATACAAAGTACATAAGCGAAAGATCACATTGCTAATTTAAACCAGAATGATTTTGGATTTACAAGGTGTTGAACTTACATTTAAGGATAAGGATAAGGATCAATTCAAAATCTTTTTATATGCCTCTTCTAGTTCGTATGACAATTTTGTTAATATCATATTAGATGGTAGAGAGATTATTTATGTTAACGATATGAAGGATGTTTTTGCAATCTAAAGAATTGTAGAAAAAGGTCTCTAATATATATGAAAGTAGAGCAGAT
Organism: Erythroxylum urbanii; assembly: GCA_027568935.1. NCBI lineage: Eukaryota > Viridiplantae > Streptophyta > Magnoliopsida > Malpighiales > Erythroxylaceae > Erythroxylum > Erythroxylum urbanii. The sequence goes on along the minus strand of JAOQML010000006.1, from coordinate 23,009,849 downwards.
ATGAGTTTGGGTTGGAGAAAGAAAAAGGATATTGGAAATAGAAGTGATTAGGTATTGAAGCTCTCAAAATTAATTATAATTCACTAAACTTTTTTAGTTATCGTAGAACTAAGTTGAATCCTAAGAGAATTAAAAACTTGTTTCTTAATTTCAATTGTCCAAACAAAGTGGGTTTTATGATTAATTAACTAATGAACTAAAATTAATAAAGAATCAAATAATCATTTGAAACTAAAGATTGAGAAATTTAATTTTAATTAACTCAAATTCAGGGAAAATATGTAATAGTCGGTTTTCAAAACTATTGAGAGTTAAAGTGTTAGATTACTTAGTCACGTGAATTACATCATATTAGAATGAATTTGGTGCATTTAGGATATGATTTTCTGATTTCATTCACATGCATAATATGAGCATACACACATGAATTTTGATTTAGAAAAATTACACTCAATTGACATGTTTCGGGGTATGAAAGTTTTAAAATGATTATGATATGATTGTGCATTTCTAATGTCTTGTATTTTGATCTACCAGTAAAAAGGATTGATGAATTACAATTAGTAATTTGGAGTTAATTGTTATAATTGGGAGATTGATGAATTAATATGTACATTTATTCTAGGAAAAAATTTTCAAGTGGCAAGACAAGTTGACATATGAAAATTTAGGATGACTAAGCCTATAAAGTGAGTGACATTTGGCAATAGACTTGAGTGACAAATGGCTTAGAGAATTGAGTGACAAATGACAACCTAAAGAGTGGACATGTGGCTGGCTTAGACACTTGACAAGTGTCCTTAAACTCATCTTACACCTACACTATACGACATAGACACTTCTATAATCATCTTCATTATATTTTGCTGTAACTCTTTTATTCTTCTCCCTCTCATTTCCGAAACTCACTCCTCCCTCACATCTTGAGTTTCTGCTCTAAATTATGTCCATTACCACCTTAAAACCTTTGTTAATTTCTTCAGAAATATAGTTATATTTTTCTGTCTTCTTCTTGTCTCTGCTGAAACTCGTCCTACTCCCTCATTGTTCCTGAGATGATCTTGCATGCATGTGAGGCAAAACAAACTTGATACATTGAGGTGGCATTTGAGCTGAACAAGTAAGTGAAGTACTGATCTATTGTGGCATGTTTTAGCAGAAATTATGATGATTGATTAGGGATAGATTGAATATGGTATTGGTGTTGAAATTATGCTGGAAAATGATGAATGAAAGGGATACCTTCTGTTTTATTTTTGGATGCATGACAACAGTAGTTTATGGGTTGTTGTATGGATGATTTAAGTTAGGATTTGAAGTATAATTGGTGATGAATTCATGCTAAAGATAGGTATTATTAAAGAGTTTTTAAATCTGGAAAAGTTCGGACTCCATGTATGATGGTATAAAGTGAATAGTAATAAAACAAATGAGCATATTTTTGTGAGATTTAATGTAACCAATATAGAAGCTAGACTAGCATGAAATGAAGTAGCTTTAAAGCACATGAACTCTGTAAAAATTCAAGTGATAGTGATGTCTCTAAATATGTGAAATTCATGCAAAATTGAGGGAAGAAAGACAATACATGATCGTGGCCCTCGGTACATGATCGTGGCCTATTGCACAAGCTTCTGTCATAATTGTAGCATGGTCCCCCACAATCATGGGCCTAGTTCTGGAATGTTAATTTCAGCCTTGTGTACATGTTGAACTAGTTGAGAAAAAGTTACTCTAAATTGGTGTATTTGGACTTGATTAAGGCTTGGAATGAACCTAGATTGTTGCTTGATTAATTGGTTAAGAGCTTGATAAGTTTAGGTTGTTAATTGATGTCATAACTTGAAAAATGTACTGTTTTGATGTTAATGTATCCAAATATGGAAATAATGATGCGATAAAAGAACAAAGATGTTCTTATGAATGCAAACATGATCTTAAGGATATGAGTAATGTGTATTAGGCATAAATGAATGAGCATTAAAGAACATGAGGTAATTATGAATGAGAATTGGGTAATTGTATGAATATATATTCCTAGAAAAGTTTGGTAAATGTATAATTGAAGAATTTGGAGTAAATCAAGCTTATTTAAGGTATAAACCTGATTGCAAACTAGTTGCATACAAGCTATAACGTTTGAATGGTCAATATATTTGTATAAGAATACATACCTAGAAAGTCAATTGAGCATGCATTGAAACATGACATATATACATGTGCATGATTTGTTAGAGAAGTGCCCTAAAAGCAATCACCTTTAATACTTATTGTACAAATCATTTTATGATTAATAAAGGCATTTTTCATTATTTCGATGTTCATATGTTTATGTATTTGATGTTGATCTTAAGTTGATTTAATGAAGTCCTTGATACAAAACATAGCATGGAAGAAATCATGATGAGATTATGATAATGAGATTCCTATCATATGTAATTATGTTAGTATATAAACTTTCCCTAGTCTTAGGATTAATGAGATGGGATATCATTAATTCGGATAGACTAGCACATGTTATATTCCTTAATAAGATCAAGCAGTAGATCTCATAAGCTATAGACATAAGATGTTTAGAGTTAACATATGGACGCTTACTAAGGGTAGTACGTACATTGGATTGACCTACTATGATACAATCGTATAGATATTCTATTCCAATGTCAATGATAGTCTCATCATAGCATTGGTGAAAGTATCTTTTGACCTGAGGTGCTCAAGGTATCTCGGATACTGATCCTATGTTTTGACTCCATTTATCGATGCCTTTTAGGGGTTACTTATAGGGTGGTGATTGGGTATAACTTGAGATATTCGGAGGTAATTGAGCCAATAAAGGATTCACCATTCCTGATAAAAGGATATGATACCCATGACCTCTTGTCGGGGTCATTACTCAGGAGTCTCTAGCCAGAGCAGATATATTTCATGAAGAGAGACTTCGATGCTACATAGAGTAATGAGATCCTTAGGACAAGATCTAATAACATTTAGACTAGATGTGATGTAGTCAATCTAGTGAGAGTTGACACTTTGACCATACTTTAAACCAAGTGGGGTATAGATGGTGAAAAGACAAATTGTATGGAAACATTGCATATGGAAGGTTTTGTAGTCAAACCACTGACTTTTCGGTCAATTGGGGGTCATGACATATTGCTAGATACCGCTCTTGACTTACTTGAATTAAATGTTAATTCAAGTGGCCAACATAACTGGGAACTTAATAGGTCACACACATAAGAGATCCGAAAGATGAGTAAAATGGTATTGAATGGTAATTCAAGATATGAGAGAGTGTTTCAGGATTGTATCGCAATGTGATCGTGGTAGAAAACGTTGTATGGAATGGATTAGAAACAAGTGTTGTTGGCTTCTATTAATGTATGTTATTTATGGTCATTAACTTCCCATAACTTTCATTAATGCATGCTATTCATAAACATTAACTTCCTATAACTTTCTATTAGTGATGGGGGTTATGGAAGGCCAAATGTTGCAGAAAATTAAGATGAATTTCGTGCATCTTATGTAAGACACAAAAACAGAAAATGAAAGGTTCTTTTCCACACATTTTTTCTCTCTAATTCTCTTAAAAGTTCTTGTCTTTGTTAGCACAAACAAAGAATTCTAGCCATCTCCTAGTGAGGTTTCATCCTTCTATCTTCATGTAAACTTTCATTAGAGAAGGTCTACGTTGATCGTTGTGGTTTACGGCAACCCAACGTGGAGAAGATTAAAGAATGAAGGAGATCGTCAGAAAGGTATGTAAACATCTTACATTTCATATTGTTGTTTTTCTATATCTATATGCATTAGTAGATCTAGTTTTTTAGGTTACGTTTTATATATGCTATGTATATTTGATATATATTATGTATGAGACGCATGATCGGAACCTAACAGTGGTATCAGAGCCATCTTGTGCCTTGTTAGATGTAGAATACGTGACATGTGAAAAATGTTTTCATAGTTGTGACAATTTAGGGTCCTGTAATGTTTTGTTTGAAATTAATTACACAAATTTTTTATGATTTTCTTTCACCAATCTATTCATAATATATATTTTAATGATTCAGTGTGATTGAAAATATTTTTAATGTGATTAAAATATTTAATTTCGACTTTACAAAAACATGCATGAAATATGTCTTTCTGCTGGACATGTGATGCCTATTGGCTAAACTGATGAGGTTACACATGATTTTCATGGAATTTGATTCTAGAAAAATTATGTGAATATATTTGGGATGTGTTTATGGCTCTGTAATTTTTGTAGAATTATTAAATGTTTTTTAATAATTGTATCAAATAATTTTTCAGATCAGGACAATTTTCCAAAAATTGTAGGATCTGTTTTGTTTGATGTTTTTGTATGTTTATATTTCGATTCTAGAACCTTAAAAATAAGTTTATGTGATAAAAATGTGTTAGTTTGATGTTTGATGCATTCCTAAATGATTTTTCTCGAGATTTGATTTCTAGAAAATTTTAGAAGTCATATTTGTCGTTTTTATTGTCTTATCAGTGTTTCGATGATCAGGTGATTCCTAAATTATTTTGATCATCATGAAATGACCTAGAGATGCTTGGAATGATGATTTGATGTTCTGAAAATTTTGGAAAATTATAGAAATTCATTTTGAATTATTTTAGTAGAGCAATAGATTTTCTAGTAAGACTAAACAATTGGCATGTATAACAAAATTGAAGTTGTTTAACTTTGGACATCAAATAATTATTTTAAGGTAAATTAATTAGGAATTAATTTCTGGAATTAGGAATTCATGTTAAATACATTAATATTAATTCCAATCGAAATAACATACATTAGTAATTTTAGCCAAATTAGTAAAAGGAAGATAGTAAATCTAAGTGTTAGATTGGGCTTCCATGTTAGGATCCATAAGATGTCATAACCAAAATGATGTATTTACATATATGCATTAGAGAATGCATGGTTAGGAGAATGTGTGGGATTTCATGATGGATGGTTATGTTCTTAGGCCGAATTTGATTAGGTAGTCCATATCATGTCATGTAGTTATAGTAACTATATGTCTATATATATGTGAGTTATATGTATAAGACCATCTATGTTAGATGAGACCTTAGTCAAACCTCTCACTTAGAATATTAAAACTAATGCCTTCCTTTAATGTGACGAGAACCAAAGTCCTTTTACAGTTAGGGTTATTAGGCAAACCCAAGCCTGCTCTACACGGATATGTTCGAACCATAGAAATAGGATTTCCAGATTAATGGGTCAGTTTTAACTAAAAGCATTGGTTTGTTGGGCAAACTCAAAATCAACGTGGATAGAGGTGAAGTTGGGTAGTGTACATTAGATGTACACGTGTCAAGAGTTGATAGTCCAATGAGTGTGTACACATCAACAGTTGATAGCACTATATTTGATAGTTACATTGGAGATGCAATTGGTATGATCGATACCTACCAGTTGAACTAAGGTGGATTGTTGGGCAAATCCAAGGTCATTCTTAGGGATATTGGATATCGATCCACTAGGAGAATTTCTGAGTACTCTCGAATTTATATTGAGGGTTGTGAATTTGTCAAAATAGTGGGAGCCATAATGCGTGTTATTAAAGTCCTTATAGATATGCATTTAAGTACATTCTAATTTTCTCTATTTGACGATAGGTTGCTATTACCCAAGTCAACACCATGAGTACTAGTGCAAATCTAAGATCATTGATGGAAGCTAACAAATTGACTCGACCAAATTTCATTGGCTGGTTTAGGAACTTGAGAATAGTTCTCAAGTCCGAAAAGCTTGGTTATGTCTTGGAAGAACCACTTCCTGATTCCCCTGCTGCTGATGCTTCTAATGATGATCGGAGGGCTATGGATGCTCATATAATAGTATATCATCTTAGGGAGCTCTTTGATGAGCAAGCAAGGTTCGAAAGGTTCAAGACTTCGAGATTGCTCTTCTGCTCCAAGATGGTTGAGGGGACATCTCCAGTGTAGTACGCACTGAAGACGAATGGCTACATCAAGCGGTTGGCCTCCTTGGGTTTTTTTTGGATCATGAATTAAGTATTGACTTAATTCTGGCGAGTTTAAATGATAGTTACTCATAATTTGTGCTTAATTATCGGATGAACAATATATCTAGCACAATTCCCAAGTTGGTCAACATACTTAAGGCAGTTGAGCCATCTGTCCGTAAGGACAAGGTTGTGATGTTGGTGGACTCTTCTGGTTCAAAGAAAAAGAGCTAAAAGAAGAAGAAGTCCGCAGGGCTTAAGGGAGATGTCAAGAAAGCAAAGAAAACTGACTCTAAGGGAACTTGCTTCCACTCTGGCAAGGATGGCCACTGGAAGAGAAACTGTAAGGCCTATCTCGAGTCCTTGAAGTAGAAGAAGGCATCTGATGCCCCATCTACTTCAGGTATTTATGTTATTGGTATTCATACTATTTCTGATAACAACATATAGGTATTAGATACCAGTTATGGCTCACACATTTGTACTAACATGAAGGGCCTCAGGAACAGTAGACAACTCAACAAAGAAGAGTCAGACCTGCAAGTGGGAAATGGAGCAAGAGTTGTTGCATTAGTTGTAGGCATATATGTATTGACGCTCCCTAGTGGACTTGTACTAGAATTGGACAATTGTTTTATGTACCTGCTTCGACTAAAAGTGTAATATCTGTTTCTAGTCTTAACAAAGCTGGATTCCATTTAAATTTCTATAACAATGGTTGTTCAATTTATTTGAATGGAATATTATATGCTTTGGGTAAATTGTGCAATGGTATATACATATTGGATATGTCTAATCTGGTTCTAAATATCAATAATAATAAAAGAATAAAACGAGATAATGTGAAATCATCTTACTTATGACATTGTCGCCTTGGCCATATAAGTGAGAGACACATGTCTAAACTACACAAGTGTGGTAGTTTATGGTCATTTGATTATAAATCATATGACACATGTGAATCTTGCTTGTTAGGCAAGATGACTAAGTTAGCCTTTAAGGGAAAGGGTGAATGAACTAGTGGACTTTTAGAACTAATACATACTGATGTATGTGATCTGATGTCCATACGTGCAAAAAGTGGTTTCGTATATTTCATTACCTTTATCGATAATCATTCTCGATATGGGTATGTGTATCTTATGAGATACAAGTCTGAAGAATTTGAAAGGTTCAAAGAATTCAGAAATGAAGTTGAGAAACAACTTGGGAGAAGTATTTAATCACTATGATCAGATCGAGGTGGTGAATACTTAAGCCAAGAGTTCTTGGATTATCTTAGGGATAATGGAATATTGTCCCAGTAGACTCCACCTTACACACCACAACATAATGGTATGGCTGAGAGGAGAAATCGAACCTTGTTATACATGGTGAGGTCTATAATAGGTTTACCAAATTTCCAAAATCCTTTTGGGGTATGCACTCGAAACTTTTGTTTATTTGTTAAGCAGAGTCCCATCCAAGTCAGTTGATATTACTCCATATGAGATATGGACTAATAATAAACCCCATCTTTCTCATATGAAAGTTTGGGGTTATCCTACTTATGTGAAGCGGATTCAATTAGATAAGCTCGAAGCTAAATCTAACTAGTGTTTGTTTGTAGGATATCCTAAGGAAACTATAGGATATCAATTCTACCATGTTTCGAAACAAAAGTTGTTTGTTTCAAAACATGTTGTCTTTTTAGAGAAAGAGTTTCTTCTAAGAGAAGACAGTGGAAGCAAAATTGAACTTGTGGAAGTTCAAGATACTCAAACAGACGTAGATCAATTGCTTGGACCTAAGACTATTGTTCATAAAGATGAAACAATAGTTCAACCTTCTGACACATAAGAAGTTAGTAGGTCAGGTAAGATACATCATATTCCTGAGAGATACGAATTTCTCATCAATGAACTTAATAACGTATTACTCATAGAAGATGATGAGCCTACTACTTATGAAGAGGTTCTAAGGAGTTCAGAATCTGACAAATAGCTTCAAGCTATGAAATCCGAAATGGATTCCATGTATGAAAACCAAGTATGAAATTGGGTTGACCCACCCGAATGGATAAAACCCATAGGGTACAAATGGGTTTTCAAAAAGAAAACTGACATAAAGGGTAATGTAGTTACCCATAAAGCTAGGATTGTTGCTAAAGTTTATCATCAAAGGCAAGGTGTTGACTATGATAAAAGATTTAGCTCAGTAGCTATGCTTAAATCCATTAGGATACTCCTAACCATTATCGCTCATTAAGATTATGAGATATGGCAAATGGATGTGAAGACGGATTTCCTTAATGGAAACCTAATCGAGGATGTGTATATCACACGACTTGATGGTTTCATATCTATGAATGGAGAAAAGGTATGCAAGCTACAGAAATCCATTTATGGATTGAAGCAAGCATCTAGGAGTTGGAATATCTGATTTGATGAGACAATCAAAGATTTTAGTTTCTCACAAAATTAGGATGAGCCGTGTATATATAAGAAGGTTAGTGGGAGTGCAATCATGTTCCTTGTACTGTATGTAGATGACATATTGCTAATAGGAAACGATGTCTCAGCTTTGCAATCAGTAAAAATTTGGTTAGATAAGAACTTCTCTATGAAATACCTTAAAGAAGCAACTTATATTTTGGGGATAAAAATCTATAGAGATAGATCTAAGAGATTGCTTGGTCTTTCTTAATCTATATACATAGATAAGATGCTAAAGAGGTTCAGCATGGAGTAGTCCAAGAGAGGTTATCTTCCCATGTATATAGGATTACTCTAAATCTATGTGTCTAAAGACACAAGATAAAAGGACTCGTATGAGTTTGATTCCTTATGCTTTGGCTATAAAATCAATTATGTACGCTATGTTATGTACTAGACTCGATGTATCGTATACTTTAAGTGTTACGAGCATGTATCAATTAGACCCTTGTGAGGGTCACTAGGTGGTTGTCAAGAATATCCTTAAGTACTTGAGAAGAACTAAAGATGTATTCTTGGTATATGGAGAAGGTGATCTTGTGGTAAACGGGTATACTAATGCTAGCTTCCAATCCGATAGGGATGACTCCAGATCCCATATGGATATGTATTCACACTGAATAGTGCAGCCAGTTGGAAAAGTTTCAAACAAGAAATGACTACTGATTTGATGACAGAGGTGAAGTACATTGCAGCTTCAAAAGCGGCAAAGGAAGCGATTTGGATTAAAAACTTCATCATAGAACTTGGTGTGGTTCCAAACATCGCTGACCCAGTGCAGTTGTATTGTGACAACAATAGGGCTATAGCGTAAGCGAAGGGACCGAGGTCTCATCAGAAGTCTAAACATATACTCAGGCGCTACCATTTGATTAGAGATATCATTAGTAGAAATGATGTCAAGATAGAGAGAGTTCCTACTGATCAGAATATAGCTGATCTGTTGACTAAGCTTATTTTCTAAAAGAGTTTTGTGTCACATGTACATGCCTACAGTATTAGATATCAAGGCGATTGACTTTAGTGCAAGTGGGAGTTTGTTAGAGAAGTACTCTAAAGGCAATCACCTTTAACATTTATTGTACAAATCATTTTACGATTAATAAAGGCATTTTTCATTATTTCTATGTTTATACGTTTATGGATTTGATGTTGATCTTAACTTGAGTTAATGAAGTCCTTGATCCAAAATATAACATGGAGAAAATCATGATGAGATTATGATAATGAGATTCCTATCATATGTAATTATGTTATTATCTAAACTTTCCCTAGTCATAAGATTAATGAGATGGGATATCATTAATCTAGATATACTAGCGCACGTTATACGCCTTGATTAGATCAAGCAGTAGATCTCATAAGCTATAGACATGAGTTGTTAGAGTTATCATGTGGATGCTTACTAAGGGTCGTAAGTACATTGGATTGACCTACTATGAGATAATCATATGGATATTCTATTCCAGTGTCAATGATAGTCTCATCATAGCAATGGTGTAAATATCCTTTGACTTGAGGTGCCCAAGGATATCTCAGATACTGATCCTATTTTTTGACTCCATTTATCGATGCCTTTCAAGGGTTACCCATAGGGTGGTGATTAGGTACAGCTTGAAGTATTCGGAGGTAATTGAGTAGCCAATAAAGGATTCACCACTCCTGATAAAAGGAGATGATACCCACAGCCTCTTGTCAGGGTCATTACTTGGGAGTCTTTGCCCAGAGCAGATATATGTCATAAAGAGAGTCTTCAATGACACATAGAGTAATGAGATCCATAGGACAAGATCTAATAACACTTGGACTAGATGTGACGTAGTCAATCTAGTGGGAGTTGACACTTTGACAATACTCTAAACCAAGTAGGGTATAGATGGTGAAAGGACAAATTGCATTTCAACATTACGTATAGAAGGGTTCGTATTCAAACCATGGACTTTCTGGTCAATTGGGGGTCGTGACGTGTTACTAGATACCGCTCTTGACTTACTTGAATTAAATGTTAATTCAAGTGGCCAACATAAACAGGAACCTAATGGGTTACACACATAAGAGATCTGAAGGATGAGTAAAATGGTCTTAAATGGTGATTCAAGGTATGAGAAAGTATTTTAGGATTGTATCGAGATGTGATCATGGTAGAAAACATTGCATGAAATGGATTAGAAACAAGTGTTGTCGGCTTCCATTAGTGCATGCTATTTATAGTCATTAACTTCCTATAACTTCCATTAATGTATGCTCTTCATGACCATTAACTTCCTATAACTTTCCATTAATGATGGACTTATAGAAGGCCAAATGGCGCAGAAAATTGAGATGATTTTTGTGCATTTTGTATAAGACACAAAAATAGGAAATGAAAGGTTCTTTTTCACACACATTTTTTCTCTCTAACTCTCTCAAAAGTTTTTGTCTTTGCTAGCACAAAGAAAGAATTCTAGCCATCTCCTAGTGAGGTTTCATCCTTCTATCTTCGTGTGGACTTTCATTAGAGATGGTGTACATTGATCGTTGTGGTTTACGACAACCCAACGTGGAGAAGATTAAAGAATGAAGTAAATCATCATAAATGTATCTAAATATCTTACATTCATGTTTGTGTTTTTCAATATCTATATACATTAGTATATCTGGTTTTTGAGGTTCTGTTTTATTTCCGCTGCGTATATTTGATATATAATATGTATGAGATGCATAATCGGAACCTAACATGATTGTATATTCATATGATTAAACAAATTAGTGATTTGTGAACTATTTATGTATTGCATGACGATAAACGTGTAAGGTGATCGTTAACATCCAGACATTACCAGAACATTGAGGCAATAACTTTTTTGGAGCATACTGTGAGTTAACTTAGACGTGTAAACTCATTTATATGTGCTTCTGTATAAATTGTATGTTTAATATGGAACATGTGTACAACTGATTGATAAATGTTAGACTTATATTTGAGTAGTTTGATATATGTGGCATGAGTACACAAAAATGAAAGAAAATGAAAACATAGCATATGAAATGAAGCATCTCATCACATTGAAATGCATGACCAGATAAAGGAGTTGTAACCAGAGTGACCGATGTGCACAAAAGAGCTTTGAGCTCAGGATTATGAAAAAAAAAGCCTCGAGCTTAGATAACATGGACTCAATATCCATAATGGATATTGGCCAAAAAATGACCTTAGTATCCACAACGAATACAGGACAGTAAATTGGGTTGATAGGCACTTGGTCACAACAACAAAAAATGAGAATGGAAACACATGTGCATTTGCATATACATCCCTACATGTATCAAATGATTGAATTGAAATGAATTATTGAATTGTTTTGAAATAGTGACTTATAGTTGAATTTAATGGAGGATGTGATGTGATATGCAATGCTAGCTTACATGATATGCTTGTTGAAGTATGATAAACTTTGATATACTTATTTTTATGATCTGACTTGAGTGAATACATAGATGATGGTTCAATCACTAACTTCACAAACTCATCAAAATTGCAACGTTCTTTTTCAGGTTCAAGGGAGTTTTAGCTATTAAGGTGATATAGTAGAACTCTAGTACTTGCATTTTGGGAACGAGAATGGCTTAAAGGTTTGATCAGTTGAATTTGAGGAGTCTAATTAGAGTCTTGTGCATTAGCATCCCATTTTATGTTATATATTTGGTACTGAGATTGAACTCAAAAAAACGTTGTGTAATGTATATATGGATTCTGAATTGTAATGACACATGTGACTTTTATGTTTGTGAATGAAATGGGAAGAAATGAACATTTAGAATGCTTATGATATGTTTATGTACATGATATGTTTGATGCCTTTAATGAGTTGGTTTGATTGTCCTAATGTACCATTTTCATATAGTATGTTCTCGAATATCCTCTGGTATGTTCGAGCTTATGCTCTATGGGAGTGGTATATTACAAAATACCTCAACCGATTGTAACGTCAATCATTGACTTAGAAAAAAAATTGTCACAATTCAAGCAATTATTCTGAATCTATTAGGAGAGTCATAATAAGTTTCAAAAGTTTTTTAAATTAATAGGTTCAAACCTTGTATTCAAACCAAAACTTACCGTTAATTGATCAAGTATGATAACATTCCATATCAATATAATGATAACAAGAAGCTTAATGAAAAAGACTAATCCCTAAATTAAATAATTGAGATAACTACAACTATTCAATTTATACCTATAAATACATTATAAGAGTTAAGATATTTAATGACAATTTTTTTTATGACAAACTATTATTTTGTCACACATATGAAGGTTTTTGTGACAAGATAATTGATTGACACTATTGTTTGGATTAATCGTACTTAATTTTGTCATTATTGTATGAATTTTAGTAACTAAAAACTGCTTGTCAAGTTTTTTTATATTATTATTTGCAACCAAATTTAAATATTTTCTTATAAAATATTCAAACTAATTATATTGATAATCCATATATTAAAATTTAAAATAATAACTTAATCTAACATTATCTTAAAAATTTTGAATAACAGCTATAATTTTATCACAAAAGGTAACATACACTTTCTCTAAATTAATAGGTTTTTAGAAAAATAGATATGATTTCGAATAAAAATTAATTCACTTAACCCTTTTTGTGATTGATTGTAGCTAAACTGATGGTTTTTATAAAAATAAACAAGATTTTTATTAAATGAAAAATTAATTCAATTGAACCTTTTACTATTTACTATTGCCATAAGCTTATAAATTATATTTTATTGTCTAGAATACCGCACCGTATAGGTTGATACTGGTCATATTGACAAAAAATTGATATCGTACTGAACTCTGATACTAGTTGGTATTAGCTCTTTCTGTTGCAATTTTATAAATTTAAAAAATTATCTAAAATAGTACTCAATATTGACCAATATCAGTATCATATCATTTCGAAACCAAATTCAATACCAAATTTGTTACGATATTCATAAGAGTGTTCTATAGGCTTAAAGTCCCCTCAAAATTAGAATTTAGTAATTATTTGATGAATTATTCCAATAAAATGTAAAATATCATATGTTTTTTAAAAATAGTAGACTATTAAAGTTTTAACTAAATTTTTTATCATCTTTTATTCAGTCAAAGATGATAATTTAATTCAGACCTAATTCAAAATTTGAATTAATTTAATTGAGTTACTGAAAGGGTGAGGTCGCCATTTTTACCTCATCAAACTTCCAATCTTATTACTATTCCCCAGCAAGCTTATCAAACTCCAAGGTAAGAAGATACTTGAAGTTTTTAAGGCTCTGGTCCTTTTTTTTGGTATAATACTCATGATGCAATGCGAAACTCTGTGAAAATGTTTTCGAAGAAATGCTGGTTACTCCCCCTCCCATTCTAATAGAACTATTGATCCTCTTTGGATAAAAGGAACTTTGAAACTCAAGACAGAGTGGAGGCAGCTCCTTTGAGTTTTAAAAGAAGCTTTCCTGTTGCAACAAGTTATTAACAATCTGTTGGATCCCATAGGTTAATTTCTTTATTGTTCCCTATTCTTAAACTTTTTATTCTTAACCTACAATGAAAGCATGCCATAAATTTTACCACATTTCACTATTATAGGTCTGCTTAGTTTAAGTTTTGAATGTAAATAGTCTTATTGCATCATGCTCAACAATCTTTATAGCTTATTCCTTTTGTGTAGACCTGTTGGATCTCCTTTGAACTGGGATGAAGTAAAGAGATCCTTTAAAGATGATGTGCAAGCAAATCCAAGACCATCTATCACAACTTCATTTGTTGCTTCTCGCAATTCTGGAACTATTGTAACAACTAAAATTGATAGAGTCCAGGACTTAAAAAGAGTCATATCACCTCCTTTGATTTTTTTTAAATAGACAGACATCAAGTAATTCAAAACAAACTTATGTTCAAAGGTAAAGTACTATTTATATATTTGGCCTTTTAGATACCAGGATTGACTCCTAACTGTCTGGATGTCCCTGACATTCCAATCTTTAAGAATTAAGAAATATGTTTTGGTGCTAAGGGTGTAGTAAAGAGGGATGCAGTTTACTATTTTCTTCTTATACATCCAGCTTCTAAATGGTCGTTATACCTTTGAGCCATGTCTTTATATTTGTCTCATTCATCCTAAGTTACTGTTAGTATTTTAAGGTGGCTAAGTCATGGATTGATACTAAGATTTATTGTTTGAATAGTTACCTATTAATTTGATCTTTTTACTTGCGATTTCTGTTTGTTGCTTAATCTTATAGCCCATCGTCATTTCTTGTTGAATATGGAAAGGATTGTTTTTTCAAAACCAAGACCACCTTCTTTTGTTTCTGAGGACTGTAATATGGTTGAGCATGGGCATGCTGTTCTTGATGAAGAAGAATGGTCCTTATGGTTGTACTTATGAATGCATATAGGTTTGTGAGAGGATACTTTTTGTCTTTATTAACTGCTAACTGTTGCAAAAGAACAAGATCTCCACCATCTACGACTGATAAAGGTTTTTAGAGGGCTTCTAACTCCATTCAAGATGGCAGTGATCGGTAAACCATTTTAGTGCACTTTGTTGATTCCTAGAACTAGTATGTATTGTGTATGTGTCACTAATTTGATTAACCCATTGTAGAGATACAGAAGCCAAGGCAAAGAGGTTGGCACGCTTCAAAAAAGAGCTTAGTAAAGATTTTGAAATT
This sequence comes from Erythroxylum urbanii, assembly GCA_027568935.1. NCBI lineage: Eukaryota > Viridiplantae > Streptophyta > Magnoliopsida > Malpighiales > Erythroxylaceae > Erythroxylum > Erythroxylum urbanii. The sequence goes on along the minus strand of JAOQML010000006.1, from coordinate 22,994,662 downwards.
GGTGCAGATATTGCAGACCCTATAGCTTCTACAAATAGGCATGAGTAGTCTATGGTGAAAATCCAAAATTACAATGGGTATCGCCCTGCAGAACTAGCATGGGATTTCATGAGTGACAACATTATTGTAACATATAACTTTTATAGTTGTGATGAAATTTGTTAGATAATATGATTATGATATAAATTTCTTTTACCATTAATGCAATTTCATTATTGAATTGATAGTTTTATTTGTGACAATAGTAAACACATCAGTGACAATATTTTTTGTAAGAACAAATTTTCATTTTCATAATAAAATGATGTTAACAATTTTTCCTTAAAATATTAGTGACTAAGAAGTAATGAACATTAATTAAAAAAAGCACGAGTGACAAATATTTTGTCATTATTTTTAATTATTTTAGTGGCAATAATGTTGTCACAATAAAATGAAGTACTGTTATGACTTTATTCGTCATTATTTTATATTGTTTATGTCGACAAATTTGTCATAAATATTTAAAGTTATTATAACCATATATTTTTGTCACACATTTCATAGTTTTTAGTGATAGAGGTATTTTTGACGAGAGATGATGAATTTAAAAATTAGACACTATTAATAGTAGTGACTAATATTACTGCTTTTAGTGATAACTTTTGCTTTCACTAAAAATACGATTTCTTGTAGTGATAATTTATATCTTAATTTATAGATATAAATTATTTAATTAGAGAACCAAAGATAAATTAAAAGAATTTAAATTTTCTAGTTCTAAATATGATTTAAGGTTATAATTTATATCTTACCAATATATTTAAGAACCTGTTGGTTACGCACAAAGAACAAGTTGAAGGAAGAAAACAAGTTTTAGTTAAATTCAATTTGATGTAAAGTTTGAGAAAATTTATGATTAAATATAAAATATTTAATAAATAAGGTCCAATATTAGATATTGGACCTTATTTGAGCACAACTAGGATGTAATTAGAATTAATTGTGATTCTAATTAAAATTTAATTAAACTTCGAATTTTATTTCAATTAAATTATTAAACAATTCAGAACTTATTATAAACAAACTTAGGCTCTAAGGGACTTGACACTTCTTGTAGAGTTTTCTCAATGCATTATATGGATATCAGAGTTTTCAATATCGTTCTATACTGGTCAAAAAGCAGAACGACATCAATGTTAATGGTATCGGTTGTCGGTACCAGTCGATGCTAGAGTTTTTGTGTGGCACTGGCAGTATCCCGATCGGTACCGTATGTTTTAGAAATTGTAAGGACTGTTTAGAAAAAATAAAAAAAATTTACCTACCCCCCTCCTTGACCCTCATTTGCTACCTTTTGATTTTTTGTTTCTCACTTTCTCTCTCTGACAAACTCACACACTCTACACTCTCCTCCATTCTCTCTCACTGTGTCACACTCTCCATACTTCTCCCTCTTCGGTGACAGTAGAACCACCACATGACTTTCATCTTCCTCCACGCCACCACCACACCATTCATCAAGTTAATTGATTAGTTAGAGAGAGATCTTGGTTAATTAGTTGATTACCCATAGGATAACTTCATAACTAGTTGAATTGGTGGACTGATTCTGTACATTGAGAGATTGCTTAACCATTTCCATTTAATTTGGATAGGGACAATTAATTATACCTTGTGAGAGGGTAGTTAATACATTAGAACATCTTAGGTGAGGCACAATTCAATTAACAAGATAAGAGGGAGATAAGATAGAAAAAGTGATCTCTGATTGTTAAATCTTGAATTCCAAGTTTCTGCACTTTTGCTTTATCAATTGTTCATTGTTAGTTGTTTGATTTAGTTTAATTTTTCAGTTTATATTTATTAAAATTGGTTCTCAAACAAACCAGCTTAAATTAAGTAGCGTCTAAACACAATCTTTGAGGGATCGATATCTGTTCTTTACTACAAGTTACATCCTGTGTACTTGAGGTATGAGTGTAAAACAAATGAATTGGTTTTGCAATCAACATTATGCCACCACCAAACCTCCTCCAGACTACCGCCACTCTCCTCCATGAATCCGTAATCATCAGATCTAGAGTAGATCCAGATCTAAACCTGACCCAACCCAAAAACTCGAAGCAAATATATTGTGAACTTTTTTGGGTATGTTTTCAATTTTTTTTTCTGATTAATTGCATTTGTGAGTGTGAATGAGTCGGAACTTGGAACTTGGAACTTGGAATTAAATTATGATTTGGATTTATGATTTGTGTTGGGTTGGATACTAGATTAGAGTTAAATAAAATGATGCATGATTTTGTTTTATCTTATTGGTGGTTTGGTTTATGTGTGATTTATCGTAAGTTTTTTTGATGAAGTTGGTAAATGAAATGCACGGCATAAATGAATTAATAGTTAGAAAGTTGAAAGTTTCAATTTAAGATGGAGAATATGACAATGTGACAATTGACTATTTTGTAATTTTAAAAAAAATTAGGGACTATTTTTTAAATTTAAAAAATTACCCGAAACTATACCCAGAATTGACCGGTATTAGTATAGTACCATACCAAAATTCAATCCGGTACTAAGGTCAATATGGTATTTACAACTTTGGTGGATATTGTTAGGAGTTGAAAACTTATACAGTCATAGTAGTTGAGATGAGTTGATTTTAGAAAGAGTGCAAGGGAAACGACAAGATAAGAATCAAGCCCCATAATACGATACGAATTAAGATTCATGCTTTATTATGTTTTATCTATTAATCTTGTTATCGAATTTTAATTGATCTTAACTTTCGAAAAATCATATAAAATAAGTTTAGGTTAATTATAAAAAAAACCTAAATTTTCAGCAAATTTTCAATTATAGCCCGAACTTTAAAAAGTAGCAATAAAATGTTCAAACTTTTAATTTTTTCAATTCTAACCCGAACTTCAAAAAGTAACAATAAAATACTCAAACTTTCAATTTTTTTCAATTCTAGCCCAATATTAGTGTTTCGTTAAGTTTATTGACGTGACTTGTCACATGTTTCAAAAACCTTAACTATTAATCAATACAACAAATGAAAATTAATGAAACGACATCATTTAATCACATAATTAAAACGACATCGTTGTTTAAAAATGACCTAAATCAGATTACGCAGTCTCGACGACCTTACGTTTTGATTTCAATTTGTTCTTTCATTTTTCGTTTGTTCTCTTGACGCTCTCACCATTTTATTTTCAGATTACGCAACATCGACGGTCCCATACTAAGGTTATCAGGAGAACAAACAAAAAACGGAGAGCTTACTAATACGAACCCTAATCTTAACTAAAAAAGAGAAAGGATATAAGAATATTTGATTATTATGAAATAAAATTTGAAAAATTGATACGAATCCTTATCTTAACTAAAAAAGATTAATTAAAATAATTTGTTGAAAGCAATTGGCTCATCCGGGGAGCAAATCTTTTCTTTAAGATCTGCTCAAATATTCGTGCGCTTTATCTGTTGTCTATAGTAGCTGAACGAAGAAAGAAGAAGCAACGAATAAAAAATATGGATACCAATTTACATCCGAAAACAAATTTGATTTAAAAGCATTGATAAGTAATCTTAGAAAAATAATAAAATATTGATGAACCCCACTGAGGATATATTTTATTCAACTAATTATTAAGCATAGTAAATATAGAGATCATAATTTGATACTGTTCATTATTTTCATAATGCAAATTTATCATTAGTAACTAAAATCATAACACCTCTGGACCGTAGTACCATATTCCACAAGGAATCGCTCAACCCCACACCCCTGAATTTCAGCTCATCTCCAACTCATAATAATAGGCTGTTCGCCGACGCAGGCACGGGCAAATACGACAAGTCACGTGCTTGCGCAAATTTGGCAAGTTTGTCGTCTACTAGCACATTATGCGAGAGGCACGTTCGTGATTACGTTTTATTTTATGCGAGGAAGATCGTCTTCAAGACTGGTACCTTATGATTGTATTTTATTGATAAAAGAATCATGTTTTATTTAATATATCGATTGAATTAAGCATAACTAAAAAAAAAGGTCAATTCTAACGATAATATTACGTAAATTGAAATTTATTCATAAACATTAAGTATTCTTATTGCAAAAGAACATTTAGAAATATTTACCTTACGAATCGGAATATCGGATCCTAAAAGATATTCTGTTCTACTTCTTTATCCTTGAACGTCATTTTAATTAATTCACTGAACGTGTCTCAGATTTATCTAATTTTATTTAAAATAACGATGAAATTGTCAATGTCCCTTTTTGGCATTTTTCACATACCCTTTCTTTCTCTGTCTCTATCCTTCTATCCTTCCCTATATACGTTCAAATAAGACCTGTCCGTGCCTCGTTCACTCTGAAAGCTTCAACAACACTATCTCTCTCGAAGATGAGAGGAAATTCCCAGTTGCCATTATCACTGGTAGTAGTGGTATTGACATTACTGCTAGGAATTAACTACTGTTCTGCATATGCAGCAGATGTGGCCATCGAAAGAGCAACTTCGTCGAAGAGCATAAGTTTGGACACCGGAGGGCTTAGCAGAGCCAAGTTTCCCAAGGGCTTCGTGTTCGGAACGGCAACATCTGCTTACCAAGTTGAAGGCATGGCCGACAAGGACGGTCGTGGGCCAAGCATTTGGGATGAGTTCGTCAAAATTCCTGGTAAGCGCACTTACCTTGACCAACATTACCCACTACTAGCAGTAACTGTGTGGTGGTTTAGTAACCTTATGTTTTTGACCTTCTAAAATTATAACTGTTCGACTACAAAGTGCAAAATAACCAGTCTTTATGTTGGTATGCTACTCTTCTTTTATGTGTAATAGGGAGTAAATATAAAAAATGTGTGAGACTTGAGAATTAGTAATTGAATGGTGACATGGGAACAGGAATTGTTGCCAATAATGCCTCGGGGGAGGTGTCGGTGGACCAGTATCACCGTTACAAGGTATGTCCTTTAGTCAATTTGGTTGTGCTTTTGTAATTTGTTCTCTACTACAAGGCACAAACGTTTTCATATTCGCTACTAAAACTCGACGTGCGTGCCGATTTTTATAATCATATCTATCCACTGGGACATGATCCTCTGTCCCCTCTATTCTGGCCCAACTTTATGCCAGAGCATCCAAGCCATTAATTTTATGTGGGACTCACAAAATTAGATGGCTTGGATGTTCTGGCACAAGTTTGGGCCAAAATAGGGGGACAGATGATTTGACACCCTATCCACTTTGGACTTTAACTTTAGACCAAACAAAAACGTAAACGATCTTATCATAGTGCTTTGCCAGATACATATTAGTTATGGTTATAATCTTCCATGCTTAACCAAATATTTGTACGATGTCAAGAAAAGATCTCTCTTTCTATTCTACTTACCTTGCGGGGTAAGAATATTACCTGCCACTGTCTGCTCAGGAAGAGAAGTCATTTTGGCTGAATCTTCTCGTTACTCCTCACATGAAAAACACAAGAAAACGAATTGCCGTCAGTCTACGACACTTTCTTGTCCAATGTTACAGGAAGATGTAGACATCATGGCAAGGATGAACTTTGACGCATATCGGTTCTCGATTTCTTGGTCAAGAATTTTCCCAGGTAAATAATTCATCCTTCATCTATCAACCCCTTGTACGAAGTTGCTGGCATTGTCCAACCGTCTTATGTTCCATTGGTGGCGTAGATGGTACAGGAAAAGTGAACTGGAAGGGAGTTGCATACTACAACAGGTTAATCGACTACTTGCTCGAAAGAGGTTAGAAATCAAGAATAAGAACTAGAATTTGCAATCTCATTGTATTCTGTTCTCCACCAATGTGATAACACTAGATTTACTATAACTTGCAGGCATAACTCCATATGCCAATCTTTATCACTATGATCTTCCCTTGGCACTTGAGAAGAAGTACATGGGATTGTTGAGTCACCAAGTAGTGTAAGGATCATTTGCACTGTCACTCAATTTAATATTTTTCGGATGAATTTCAAGGATTCTATGTTTAGGTATATCACTGTTCTCATTCTGATTTTGGATTGATAGTGACAATCATTTTGCAGGAAAGATTTTGCTGATTATGCAGATTTTTGTTTCAAGACCTTTGGTGATCGAGTGAAGAATTGGATGACCTTCAATGAGCCTAGAGTTGTAGCTGCTCTTGGGTATGATAACGGGTTCTTTGCTCCTGGAAGGTGCTCCAAGGCGTTTGGAAATTGTACAGCAGGCAATTCAGCAACCGAGCCTTACATCGTAGCTCATAATCTTATCCTATCTCATGCAGCTGCTGTCCAGAGATACCGCCAAAAATATCAAGTTAGCACTTAGCCTTTCGTTATGAATTGGGTTAAGACTTTCAATTAAGCAGGACCTGCTAGGCTAACCATGAATCACCACCCTGAATGCAGGATAAACAGAAGGGAAGGATTGGAATTCTTTTGGATTTTGTTTGGTATGAACCTCTTACCAGATCTAAAGCTGACAACTATGCAGCTCAAAGAGCAAGGGACTTCCATGTTGGATGGTACAAGTTTTTATGCCTCAATGCCCATAATAATTTATAATCTTTTAACATATAGCAATATAACTCCCAAGTCTTTCAGGGTGACTTAGACTTGTTCTCCGAATACTCACTTTGGATAAATCTGCATATCATAATTGCTGCAATCTAATTTAGACTAAAGTCATGCTGATGAGATGAAAAATGGCCAAGGACTTGCACAAGAAAATATGGACGTACTAATCTGTCAAATTTGGGTCTTAGGGAAACCAATGTTGCTTCCCCTCAATATGTTCAAACATAATAGTGAGTATTGTCACTCCATGATTTCAGCTATTAGTTTATGTAGCTTCATGTCTGGCCTTGTCCAGGTTCCTTCATCCCATTGTCTATGGCGAGTATCCAAAAACAATACAAAATATTGTTGGAAATAGGCTACCCAAGTTCACAACTGAAGAAGTTAAGATGGTGAAGGGATCAATTGATTTTGTGGGCATAAATCAGTATACGACATACTACATGTTCGATCCACATCTAGCAAAGCCGAAGGACTTGGGCTACCAGCAGGACTGGAACGCTGGATTTGCTTGTAAAAGCTTCAACTTTCACACTTCAGTCTTCTGTTCATATTCGACATATACTCTCCTTGGGGTGCTAATTTAGGTTCTTGGTTAACTTTGCAGATGCAAAGAACGGGATTCCAATTGGTCCAAGAGCAAGTTTCTTTCCCTATTCATTCGGTCTATTATTCCTGCTTTTTGTACGGTCTTTTTGGATAACTTTGTCAATGATTGAACATATACAGGCAAATTCTTATTGGCTTTACAATGTACCATGGGGAATGTACAAGGCTTTAATGTACATAAAAGAACGTTACGGGAACCCCACAGTGATACTGTCAGAAAATGGTATGAATACCCCTTTCTGTCTACTGAGGTTTTAATATATTTTAACCCTTTTGTAAAAACTGGTTCAGGTATGGATGATCCTGGTAATGTGACACTTCCGAAGGCGTTGCATGACACCACTAGGATCAACTTCTACAAGGGCTATTTGACACAATTGAAGAAGGCAGTTGATGATGGAGCAAATGTTGTCGGCTACTTTGCTTGGTCATTGCTTGATAACTTCGAATGGAGACTAGGCTACACTTCCCGATTTGGTATTGTCTATGTTGATTTCTCCAACCTCAAGAGGTATCCCAAAATGTCTGCCTATTGGTACAAGCAACTGCTAAAGCGGAACAAAGATTGAGCTTAGTCATGCTAGAAGTTGTTTGGCATAATCAGTCAGTCGAGTAATAAAAGCCATAAAAGTTGCAAGGATATTATTATTTTGTATACTTGTTGGAGTCTGGATTCTCTGTCCAAGATTATTCTGTCTAATTAAAAATTGTGTCGTTTTTATTTAAAAATTTTAAACTGTTCATTCATAAAGTTACTGTCATCGGCTTAAGTCATAAGTCTGGGCTTTTTTCTTTTTTCTTTTAATTTTAATTATGCTATTATTATTTTAATAAAAAATTAAATTAAATTTTAAATTTAATTATTA
>JAOQML010000006.1:22974187-22986508 GCA_027568935.1 Erythroxylum urbanii | reverse complement strand
GAAAAAATGCACGCCCGCGTTAGTGCAAGGGCACACACTTAATGCACGTTTTAATTTTAATTTTTTATAAAATTAATAATAACATAATTATAATTTAATTTAATTTAATTTTTATTAAAATAATAATAGTATAATTAAAATTAAAAATAAAAAAGCCTCCGCGATTTAGCTAAAACATTTTTATCTGAAATAGAATATTACAGAGTAAACTTAATAAGAAGATCCAAACTCTACTTGCTGTGTCTCATTGTTGCAGTTACAGTGTTACACATTTGGATTTTATTGTCTTCTCAACGCAACACTAAATCAATTGTTGAAAAGTTTACTCTTATTACAACTTTAATAAGCAACAAAGTTTATAACGTAATCCTTAAAATACGAATGATAAGTTTCACCAAAATTTTGAATGGTTACAGTTGCACACGGGAGAAGAACTTAAAAATAGTATTCTGATTAGACATCTTAGGTTTATTTTGTTTACCTCTACCTTTCCCACAAGTCGTCCTCTTATCCACACTTTCCTGGGATTTTTCCACCTCAATCACCCCTTGATCCAAGTTAATTTCCTGATGCTTCCTCTTCTTGGAAATACCATTGTCAGGAAACTCCAATGAAATGACACATTTTTCATCCTCTACTGAAATCGAAATTTCTTCAGGCATACCTTTTGCCTGGTCTAATTGAGTTCGCCCAGTTCCTCCTATCTTGAATGGATTTTTTGAAATCTTCACTGGAATGTCACTCCAAACTATAGCCTCTTTGGCTTCTCCACGAACTTCTGGTGAGGAGACTAATTTCTCAAGTTCTAGGGCCTCGTGGATATACTTACTTTCGCCTAAGACTGGATTTTGTTTCATTACCACTCCTGCCACAATCAACCCATGTCTAAATCAAATATGCCAATTCAGTGACATTTCTTAGTTACTTTAGTATAACATACCTATTTATGCTTTGAAACAAATATGCGGAACGTGCAAATAAATCCAGGTACAAAACCTTCAAGTTAAGAAATGTCTATGAACATAATAAAGCACTTGCTTTTACGATCTTCACCTCTGGTTTCGTTGGAGAAAGGGCCCGCGAAGCAGCTGCTTGGATGTTTTGCTTGAACAATGGCATCAGCTTTCTTGGGTGTACAGGGATCTTTAATCAGAGGCTTTAAATCAAGTCCAGAACTTGAAAAACGATCGAAAGCCTCCATGTTTGCCGGATTCAAGTTTCCTTCAGCAATTGCGCTAGCAATGGAAGAAGGAATTTCCCTCCAGTCCAATTGTATACAGTCAAGATAGAAACATTTGTGTAATACCAAAGCCGGACACAGAACAAGAAATAAAACATCTCAAGCGTATTGACATGAGGTCAAATGCCCTCAATTATGCAAAATATTATACTCATAGATAGTTAATAGAAACTAAATTCACTGACAAGACAGGATACGGGCCAAGGAAATCAAGGTCCTTATCTGATGATCCTAGACGTGTTTGGGAAAGAGGTTTCATGTGTTTTAGCGACTTAGTATTGGTATCATATCTGCATAGCAAATGAGCATGTTATAAATTACAATCAACGATATAAGAAGACTTGAGCAACAAATCATTGAGATAAATACATTCGAGCATACTGGAAAACCGCAAATGCTTCTCTGAATGAGTTGCAGTAATCTTCAGGCATTTGACTGCCCTTCTCTAACTTCAACACCGATAAAACCTGTAAGCAAGCGCACCCAATAACTTCAAGATTGGCAGAATGAACCATACATTACGGCTATGGAATATTCAACTAACAAAAGACAGCAAACTCCAGCTATATGCAATTCACCAGTGTAACCGTACATGAACTACATGACAGAAATTTTACGTAGTCATTCAGATCAATCCAGTGTCAGTGACATTGTGTTTTACTTTATCTGATGTCGGAAAGCACAAGTTCGTAATACTTCAGGGGTATCGCTGCACTTTGTTGAAATATGTAAGCAGTTATTTAGCTCCATCACTTTTCAACGAATTAGATATTAAGCTGTAATTCAACGAGTTAGATATTAAGCTGTAATTTACATCACGACCCAGAAGCTCGTATATATTTAAATCCATTCATGTCAAGTTCACTTTCTGTTCTTTGTAAGAGGGTTTGCTTCCACGACACTTCAACCTTTTCCATTATCCAACTATGATAAACAACAAACAGCATGGCATCACAAGTTCTACTTCTGACAGAATAACATGTGCTTTAATAGGAATACTTACTCGCTCATTATTTCTATACTTGGAAACAAAAGAATGAGCCTTCACAATGCCAATTCCAGGTATGGAGGGAAGAAAATCACAACCAGCTAACACACACATTCCTGCAAATACCCGAATATTTAACCATTTTCCAATGCAAAATAGTAATCAACAAGATTATAGCTGTGTCATATGTTACATGACAATTGATGCTTGGATAAGTTTCTGGGCCAACTTAAGCGACAACTAGAACAAGAGATTCTTGGATACGCATAAGAACTTTGCTGGCCTCAATCACAAGGAATTGGTGTTTTGTTATCCTCAATCATGTTTTGTTTGTGCTGATTTGATCTTTACTTCTACATGTATTTACAAAATTTAAGGTCTATTCTGAACTTCACAGCATCAATACTCACCTGTGAATAATTCCTTACTGAAGTTTTGGAAAGAAGGTCTGCGACCTACAGTATCAAAAACCTTGTCTAAAATTATCTCTTCACCATTGCCATATCGGTCCATTTTAAATATTGTCTGGTAGCAACGGATAAGAAACAAAACAAGAACACAGTAGTCTTAATAATGAGGCGAAATCAAGCAAGTTGTCAGGAGATTACTGGACCTCCTTCAACAAATCAAAACTTCGTGGAATTTCTTACAGCTTGGCAACCATATGCTAATAGGTCACTGTCCTCTGTGATAACTGCTGCTATGCCATCTATTTCTGTTTCAAGACTGGACAAATATGCTAACTGTGCATCAGCCTCATACGGAGCTACTACAAATTCAATGCTTTCTGACCTCAAAATCTAAAATTTAACCACAGAACTATAAGCAATTAGTTATTAAAAAAAAATCTAAAAATTGAAACAGAAAATTGACTGAAAGGCATCGAAGTTCTGTACCTGTATCAATTGATATGCCATGAATGGGGTTATATTTACAGCTCTCTACACAAATTTTAAACAAATTAAGTCCAATTAGACTTGATACAGAAAGAATAGGAAACGAGTTTCCCTTACCTGGAAGAGCTCAGAAGCAGCATTAACATCGCCTTCTTTGAGCTTCTCCATTGCCAATTCACGATTTGTTTGTCTCTTCCTGAATCAGAAACCGCAGTGATGAAATGGAAATTGTTGAAATAAACGTCCTGCTCAAATTTCAGATGCTGTAAGGCTTGGAAGCAGTAACTAACCTATGTCTTTCATATTCTGTTGCAGCTTTACAGGGAATACTCCCACCATCGAAGACAACAACTGGGGTTATGTTGTAATGTTTAAGGAGATTGATTCGGTGCATAAAATAGTCCAAGTATCGTAACTTTTTTTCGCTGTTTGTATCGAGACAAATCTCCATACTACAAGAATAAGCTGACCGTGTTCAAAATGTTACAAAAAGAACCCAAACGAAACCATTAACCCCCTTCCACACACAAAGTTAAAACTAAAAATCATCGAAAACACTAATTTCATGAATGCTGAAATACCTCCTTTGTGAAGCCAAGAATACGCATCTATACCCACCTGAAGAAATAAAAGACGTAAACTTGAAACAATATACGTATGTGTGGTAAGAAAACAAAAAGAAAGAAAGAAAGGTAAGAACAAGTACGCGCTTGCCAGCATATTTCTTGATGTGGACTGGTTCAATATAAGGTCTCATGAACTTGAGAAGATCTTTGATACCCATTGTTTTGTCTTGGAATTTTAGGAATGCATATAATGTGTTAAAAGCCTTAGGAGAAAAAGCGCGGGAAGAGTGGCAACTGCCAAAAATATGGCGGCAACATAAACACATATACATGTTACAATTTCAACGTCCTCACCTTTCTCAATCCATCTTCGTTGTTTCCATATAACTCATCTGGCCGTCCCTATTTAAACCTCGGATGATATATCTTAACCAACAAAATGATCCTTGTTGCAAAATTCTCACGACTTTCTGGTCCAAATCCATAAAACATTTTTCTTAGCTTTCTTGTCGTTTCTATGTTAATTATCTAGACCTCTTCTATTTTAACTTTAGAAACCTTACGACGATTGATAAATGAAGGGGTTCCATAGACCTACGTCTTAAACTTTACAAAAACAACACCACAGATCGATCACCCAATGGCTGTATTTGCAATTCGGTCGTCCTAATACACATGATGTATTCATAAGCTTTATAAAAGCACCTCAATCCAATATTCCTATCTAAAGTTAGAAAATTGTCAAGTACATTAAATCAACATGCTTCTTCACCAGAGTTCTTTTTCCCTTCAAGTTTATAAATTAATCTTTCAACTTTATTTTAGGCATCTAATAGCAATTTCTAACTTAATTCACAAATATTTTCCAAGGTGTTAAATTTCATCAAGCCATTAAAATCACAAGCTCAATTCTAGGATTTCACATATCACAAATTCCAATTTGCAAGACTGCTTATTTATCTCAAATGAGGGATATGGTATATGGCAGTGAAATCTTAAGGTCTAACGGTGGAGAATAAAACCATAACAGTTCACTAGTAACATTGGCCATGGCCTTATATTTGACCTCAGTCGAAGAACGCAAAACTGTATTATGCTTCTTAAATTTTTAAGAAATTGGACTATATACCAAAAAAAACTATATAACCAGTGTTGGAATGTCTAGCTGATGGATAATTTACCTGATTTGAATCACAATATATAATTTACTGTAATTTACTACTGGTGAAAGAAAAATACCTTAATCATGGGTTATTTTGAGATATTGAAGAAATCCATATGATGCATTCAGATGTGGACCTTGAGGATCCTGTATAAGACTTAAGACTTTTATTGGAAAAGTGACATTAGATTAGTGATTGTCTAGTAGAGTAATCTACCAATAAGAAGATAATACTGATTTACATACAAAAATGGATCACCTATACTCGCTACTAAATTACGTCGTGATTCAATGAGAAAACTAGCATATTGAGTGTCTAAAAGTAATGTATCTTCCAATAGATTAACGGTATATTTTCCGTTGATTGACAACTATTCCTTCTTTACTGTAAGCCACTTCAATAACAAGGAAAAACTTCAAACTACCCAAGTATTTAATGCGAAAAGCTAAATTAAGATGAAGTTTAACCTAATGTTTTATCGTTAGATTATTCCTGGCTAGAACCACATCATCTAACTAAACAAAAGTTGTAGAACTTGAAAGTTTCTATAACCAACATTGTGACGCTCCCAAAAATTCATAAACTATAATTCACCAAATATTTCTCAAAGCATATCATTAATCATTAAATTTCTCATTAGTTCCCAAAAAAAAAAAAGGATTGTTTGCCATAAACAAAAGTATTCTACATAACACAACTATCGGAACTGTCACATTAAAAAAAAAAAATTCCAAAAACTTTACACAAGTAATTTGCTGGTCTCACTTAAACTCCACTCGGTCTGTTTTGTATTCTGGGATTATCAGTAATCACTCGATCTCTTAAAAAAATGGCAAAGGGTGAGTTGCTTATACATTAAGGATAACTGACCATACTCTTAAAATCAAGTAACTTCATAAATAATTATAAAACTTAATCAACTGATTAAATCATACATATAATACGTATATACACAACATCACTCATTCTAATCCAAACAGTTAACAAACATTTCAAAAATTTTGCCAAATTATAATTAAAACAAATATTAATTACAACTACCATTTATACTTTATTCCAATATTTAACTGATTCTTTTTTGGGCCCAGTTTAACCTAGTAGGTGTATATTCAATGGTGTGTTGGCTTATCTCATCATATTCTCCCATCAGTGACAACGTAATTAAAAGCATAAATATCGACATAGGGTACCTCAATTTCTCAATCTTCACCATGGTATTACTCCAGTACCTAGCCATCGACCAGAATATCCCCGAAACTCAAGATATCCTAATACACTTGGGTATCTAATCATCGGCCCAGGACATCCTCGGAACCCATGAAGCCCCAGTATCTACTCCACGGACAGATACCTAGCCACCACTCACTCATATCGACTCAACCTATCTATCTAAGACCATCAAATGTAACATATCCTAAGCAAGCCACCGATTCTAGATTCTGACTAATTATTCTCAACATATTACCAACTGGTCTCTATTTTACACATTTTCACCGAGTCAACATGCAATACACCTCATAATATGCATAACAAAATACAATCATGAAACACCTTGTATTTTGATTAATTATTAATGAAATAAAATAAGCATAATTCATGTAGGTAATTATTAATCATTAAATAAATTAATAACCAATTCAAAATATAATTTATCAATAACCACACGGTACTTAATTTTAAGACTAAAGTCTAAGGTTATTCTTATCTCAATTTCGGACTTACTAATTGATAATCTCAATTTCGGACTTAAACGGACTTTCGAACCTAGAATTGAAAATTTTTATTATACTATTTTACCAAAAATTTCTTACCCAATTATAATAATAATCCAACATTATTCTCTCTTCCAATTTATTCTTAATTATAAAAATAATATCCTTACTAACCTAACCCCCATAATTACTAAAATACCCTTAACAAATGAAAAGTCCAATTTACCCTTTATTCAATTAATACCAAAAATTCCCTTCTTACAACAAAATTTCATATTACCCTTAACTTTCTGCACTTCCCATTATGCCCTTACATGCAACTTAAATTCCAGATTCATCCTTAACTTTCTGCACTTCCCATTTTGCCCCTACATGCAATTTAAATTTTCAAAACAATGCCATCATATTCACCCTCCCTTCTTCTTCTCTCTTTTCTTCTTTGATCACTTTCCAGCCCCATTTTCTCCACTTTTCTCCCTTCATGCAACTTCCAAAAATTATCAAATAACCACAACATGTAATTTAACTACAAACTAGTGTAGGATGATCAAAATAAAAAAATCGCATAATTTGGTTGCTAGAATTTACCTAAGTGTAAAGCACTTTGGGATTGTCAACCTCCACAACTCCCTCCAATTTTTCTACAAAACAAACACATTGAGGGAAACCTATGAAGGAAGTGTTACATGCAAGAGAAAGAGTGTTAATCTAGACACTTACCAGCTAGAAAATTTGAGAGAAAGATGAAGAAAAAATTTGATTATCATATGTTATCATCTAATATCCATATTTTGGTTCTTTTATACATGTGTTGAGCAAGTTTTACAATTTATAAAACCCTCAATAATTCGTAAGTGCACAGGTCGTACTTTGTAGGATTGAAGGGTCGATCTCACGAGGAGGTTACTAGCCTAATCCTAAGTCGTCTAAAGCTCATAGAAAAGAATAAAAAGAAATGAAAACTGCACAAGTAAACGCGGAAAGTAAATTTGAGAAATTGATTCAACAATTGTAAAGCAGGAATTTCAACAAAACATAATTAAAATGAACAATCACAGAAGTCAAAATGGAAATCTGTCAAGAGAGTTAATCAAGTTATGAGAGAGGAGATTTTACCTATCATTAATGCTAATCTAACCATTTATATGTTTACAAGGAGTCGGTTCTAGATGGTCGTAGGGTTGATTACTCTCTCTCGAGTTATAACAATTAAACCCTAAATTATAAACCTTAATCGCATTATGGAACATGTAATCCCTCAATTCACAAATTACCCACAATTTTAATTAGCTTTAAAACTCTCTAATAAACAATCGGGTTTCGCACGGGATCTCTCTTCATGAAATTATCAATTAGAATGATTAGGTGGTCAATTAGATCTCCTAATTCTCTTTAATCCAATATAATCATTTTTGTTTGGCTCACCCTCTCAGTTTATTACCGAAACATGCAAATACATTAATCAATCACAACACCCAGACTAAATAAACACAAAATAACTAAATCAACATTAACTCAAAGTAAAATCCCAAATGGGAGTTTAGAACATTATCAACAACCCGAAGTCCATTTCCATACAATCCATCTCAACTTTATATATTTAAATGAAAAAGGAAATTAAGAGACAATAGAACTTAGATTGGACAAATCGAAAAGGCAGCAGTATTAGGATACCACTTGATCTGAGGAGCGGCGACATTGGGATCCACTTCTTCCTCTTCTTCTTCTCTCTCTCTTTTCTTTTTCTCTCTCTTTAAGGTTTCCAAGAGTGGCTAAATGTAAAGCTCCCCTCTTTTTTCTCTTGTTGTTCTTTAAATAGTCTCTTATATTTTGGATAACCCTAGGGCTTTTCTGGAGTCTAAAAGGTCTAAAAAGTGCCTTGAAATGTGAAGTTCATAAGTGTCTACGCCTCTATGGACGTAGGCCACGATCATGGCTCACATCTGAGCCTTCTGTCAGCCACGATCATGGGCCATTCTTGAAGCTTTTGTTACGATCATGGCCTGATAGACCATAATTGTGAGACGTTGTTTCAGCTTGAATGTCTTCCGAAACTTCTCCGTTCTTCAATATTGACCTTGAAACACTAGCAAACACATCAAAGTACCTCAAAAATATAATATTTAAGCTCAAAAGCTTGTACTAACCCTTAAAACACTTAAAACGCAAATAATTAACAAACTAACACAATTCTAACCTAAACATATACTAAATGATTGAATTAACGGCTAAACACATATTAAACTATGCCCTAAAACAAATGTAATTTACACTTATCAACATGTTTAAAAGTTGTGGGTTGGATTGGGCTGTGGGTAAGTTATATTAATGAATAGGCTTTACAAACATCTAGAAAGACGTTTGTTTAAGCTCATAAATGGACATGTTTAACTTATAAACACAATTATCACTTGGTTTGCTGAAACCTTTTAATACCTTCATGTACAATTCATCTTATAGATCTTTATACAAGAAAGGTTTATTAACATCTAATCATTGGTTTTCCTAAAGATGTAATGGCAGGAAATGGAACTAAGCAATTCAAAGTACTAATTTATGCAACTGGAGCAAAAGTTTCATAGTAGCCCATCACTTTAGCATAAATAATACCTTTAGAAATAAGTGACACCTTAACGCACTCAATACTACCATCATACTTATATTTCATTTTGTACAACCATTTTGAGTCAATCGATCACTTGCCAATGAGTAAATGTAGTAAGCGTTATGTTCTATTTTACTCAAATTCTATTGTACAACCATTTATTTTTCTTTATTATTTTTATAGTTCATTTGATTGATTTGAACATGATATGATGTGTAGATAAACAATGAATATTTTCAATTATTAATGAAAAGAGTAAACTTTTAACTTTATTTTTAGGAAACATTTTCTTAAAGAAATATAAGTGTATTATAATAAAAAAGGATTACAACTAGTGAGAACAACCAGAGAGAAGCTATCAAGTAACCAAAACTAGGATAAAAAGGCTAATTAAATTGAAACTCATCATATTGTTTAGCTTGAGATTAACTTACATCTATTTAAGGCCCTTTGTTAACAACAACATTAAGGGGATCATAACTTATTAACATTCCATTAATAAGTTAGCACATCACTCATCTTTAATTGAATGTTTTGAGCCAAGATCAATAACTTGATCTAATACATGTATTATGAATAAACAATTGGAATGTTTATTGAACATCTTAAAATTATTTCATACTTCTATCCTTCCAATGTTAGTAAACACCACAAATGATTCATAATTTGAGAACAAATTGATCTCATTGACGAGGAAATCAAAATTTTCTTAGCCCAATAAATGAATTGGAGCCAATTTCTTCTAAAGAAGTTTAATAAGCATAGTTATAGGTCTAGCTCCAAAATGTAGTAGAGAAACTACACTTAAATAATAAATGATTTTAGGTTTCTTGAACTAGATTACAGAGTTTATAGAGATTGTTAATGAGAGGAATTCCTTTTAATTTATTCATTATTTTCAAACCTTGCTTGATTTCTAGCCATAAAATAAAGGAGGCCTTGGGACATATGTAAGGAAACCATACTAACCTTTACTATAAGATTTTTTAAGCTAGAGTTCTAAACATTTTCAAGCATGATTATTTTGGAAAACTTGCTAGAACTATAAGCTCTCCAAATAAGCTTATCCATTGCCTCCATATTACGACTATAACTAGGTCTGCTCATTGACCAAGGGGAATTTTTGAATTAAAATGTTGTACACTATGAGTAATGATTAAGCTGACTATAGCATCTATAGGGAGTTGAAGTTTTAGTTCCTCCTGTTCTAAAATGATGTATTTGGGTTCACAATATTCCAATTATCATACCAAAACTATGTTATTTCTTTGTTGCTTACAATGTTCTCGATTTCTTGTGACATTTTTCTTGTCAACTTCATAATTCGATTACAATTCCAAGAATAAGTTTGTATGCAATTGATATTTTAAAAGATCGCAATTGATATTCCAAAAGCTTTGATCCTTTAATATGTAGGCGTGCATCCATATAACCAAATTAATTATGATTTTTTAAATAGTTTCCAAATCCATTTGGCTAAAAACATCTTATTTGTACTTCTTATTAGATTAATTCCTATGCCACCTTTATTCTTTAGGGTACAAATCTCTATCTGTTTAACTTTATCCCTTTGAAGATTTATAATTGAACTAATCCGTAGAAATTTCTTCATTAGTTTCTTAATATCTTTAATTAGTTTTTGAGGTATGAAAAGTGGTAGCATCAATAAGTGTGAAGGCTATTAAAGATAGCTAATATGAGTTGCAACCTTACAACATAGGTATTCCAATGATTTATTCTCCTATTAATAGAGTCAAAGAGTTATTGTCAATATTGATAGGATAATTTTTTATTTGAAATTAGAATTTTAAGATATTTAAAAGAAATATCTTAATGTCTCGGTCCTAAACTTGTCGTGAGTGGGCTGAAGAGGCTCATCTAATAAGAGGAAATAGATATTTAACTTTTATTCTTATTAATTATAAGATTAGATAACCTGTTGAACATATTTAAGTCCATTAATAAACTTATGAAGCCATTATCTGCCCTATAGAGAAGCAATAGATCATCTAGAAATAAGATGTTGATTAGTCATACCCTTTTGCATTTATAATAAAATTTAAATATATTACTTTACTTAATCTTATGAGAAATCAAACAAGTGAGGACAAATAATAATTAGTTATAAGGATACAGGATCCCTCTACCTTAATCCCCTTTTCCCCTTGAAAGATTTGGTTACCTCACCATTGATAAGTACTATAAATAAGGGAGAACATACGTAAATTTCAATCAGATGGATGAACTTAGATGGAAATCCAAATATAGTTAGCGAATCTAAAATAAATATGTAACTAACTGAATCTAATGTCTTATGAAATTCAATCTTTGAAAAAAACAATCCTTGTTGGCCTCTTATTCTTATAGCCCTTGAATAATTGTAGCAAAAGATTGCCCTCAACACTTCTCCTCCTTAACTTGTATTAACAGATCTCTTTAATACTACTCTTAACCTTAAAGCAAGTAGTTTAAAAAGATCTTATAAATTATATTACAATATGAGATAAGCACGAAATCATTGAGGAAACTTATACTAGGAATTTTAGGAAATAAATAACATGATTATTGTTCAACTTACTTAACAATATTCCATTTGTGAAGAACTTCATGACAATCTTAATCACCAGAACAACTATCAAGTCTCATATTTTTTGAAAGAAATAAGTGTTAAATCCATCTGACCCTAGACACTTTTCAAGGTTCATATTGAAGAAGGTTTCTTTAATCTTTATCAAAGAGAATGGTATAATCATATCCTTACTAAGCTAATGAGATAAGACTTCTGGAATAAAGTCCCTTAATTCATGAAGATGTAAGCAAGTAATATTGAAAGTGCGTAAGTAATTCCTAAGGGTCTGTTTGATTGGAGGGTCAGTAATAGAACAGAATGAAACATAACACACTTTCATCGTTTGGTTGAGAGTTTCATAATGGAATGAAACGGAATAGGATGGAAGCGGAGGGTTTCATGTTACGTTCCATTCTATCTTAAACAGTGAAAATAAGAAACCTTTAATTCGAAGGGTTTAGGATAAAACATAAACTAATAAATATCTACTACCTAATATACCCTCAATTATTTTTTTAATACCAATTATTTCTTCTAACCCTAACCTTCTTGTATATAATTAATAACATTTTTATATTATTT
>JAOQML010000006.1:22952832-22971729 GCA_027568935.1 Erythroxylum urbanii | reverse complement strand
ACACATTTTCTATATAACACAATTATTCACAAATAAAACCGGGAAAATGTCATGCATGCATGTACAAACACTCACATATGCAAAAATTCACTATTTATTATTCATGTGCATATATGAATGCATGAATACGTCAAAAACACTTTCAATATTTCTAACCCGATCCAAAATAACCAAAATGCCCTTCCCATAAGTGAGGGGATGTTACAACACTAAACTGAATTTAGCACAATTTTTAAAAATCTATCAATGGCATTTATCTTGTCCTCTATCAACTAGCTAATCTTGTAGAATTACAAGTTGTAGTTAAAGAGGGAAGATAAATAGCTAGGTTAATCATATGAGTGTATTTAGCTATATCTTGAATAGGAGGAGCTTCCTTTGTGGACCTTTTGATTTTGTAATTCATCTTATAAAACTTTTCTAGTGACACTCTATTCTTTATTTTTTTTCTTTAAAGAAGGTTTCTATTAATATATAACCAATATTTGGTCTTTTGTGAGCTCCATGAGTCTTTTGATTCTTAGGATTTTATGGAGTTATGATTTAATACAAATCCTAACAAATCTTACTGTTTTCATCTTAGCAATATTTTCTCCCAAGTAAAGGAGTTCTCGATAGAAGTTACTAGATAACTTAAGCTTGTAGTAGAACCAAGTCAATTCTCTACTTTACTAGAAACAATGATTTACTTAAATATGCCAAAGACTCATTTTAATGATCTTCTGCGTATTATGCTCCCCTAAATTTTGAATATGAATAAGTATTCTTCATTAGTAAGTACATCTTCAAGTTTGTTTCCAAAATTGTTTTTAACAAATGGGGAGTAACAATTTTATCCAAAGCGAAACATCTATGGGATAGAGAGAAATGATCTGTCCTCTCTCTAACCTCTGGCTCTAACTAGCTGCTCCCTTGCTTCTCATTCCTCCGTTATTGTCAACTTTCCTTCCTTCTTCCAAATAGCCACACCACCCTTGCCACTCTTCTACTTTTTTCGACCTTTCCCATCTTCCTTCCATCCACCATCGTCCTTTCCTCCTCCTTACCATCTCATCAGCACAGATCTACTACAGGGGCATTCAGACATTTCTTTTATCTACATTTTTCCCGTTACGTCTTTTTCCTATTTTAGACTTTGCCTCTACTACTTTCCAAAATGCAGATGCAACAGACTACTTTTGATAAGGAGGGATTTCCCCCTTACCCTCACCATCATCAATCCAAAGTGTTGCTGGGGAAACTAACCCTGGCACCATTACAGCCCTAACTCTAGAAACAACCCCCCCTCTGCACCCCAGCCATATCTCTAGTTCTCCTTCAACCTCTCCAACACTATATAAACCTTTGACATATATGAGAACTTGGAAGTAAGTAGTGGGAGGTTCTGTAGACCTGACTTTGCATTTGTGTCCTCCCAAGACAGAAGAAGGGCAGACAATTGTCATTCGAGACCAAGAAACATTGTAGGAGGGAGTTAAATCTTGCGAAAACTCTCTCATCAATTTTTTTGGGACAAAGGACTAGCTTTTCCAGTCATTCAAAGATGGGTAAAATCGATTTGGCAGAACAAAGGATTTATGGAGGTGACTATTGTTGAAGATAAATATATCCTGTTTATCTTTTCTTCCAAAGCACAAACTTCAAAAGTAGTAGAAGAAGGGTCGTGGCATGTTGCAAGCTTCCCATTATTTTTATAGCCATGGTAGCTAAGATTCTAGATAGCTTGTAAAGAAAATAGACCAGTGTCGATGATGGTAAATCTCTTTAATGTCCCTTTTGAATATTGGAAAATAAAAGGATTGAGTATGATTGCGAGTTTTCTAGATAGACCCATATGTTTGGGTGACAATACAGCAAATAGACGAAGGTTAGGGTATGCCAGGATATGCATTAACATGGATCTTTCTAATGGCTTACCGGAAGCTATCCCTATTATGAGATTAGGGATTGATGGATCCTTATATTAGAATAACAGGTTAGTATAATCTCAGTGGAAACCGTCTCTTGTAGCTCAAGGGAAAAAATGGATTTTGACGGGGAAGACTTTATTAGAGGGGATTATGAGGAGTTGATGGGTGATATTATCACAAACACTGAGATAAGACAGAATGTAAAGAACACATCCGTAAATATATTTGAAGAGGGTCAAGGGAAAAGTACCTTAGAAGGCGATGGGGAAAATACAATGGTAGATGGAACACTAGAAAGGGAATGTGAAACTGATGGAAAATTAGAGAGTGAATGTGAAGAAAGGGAAGAGAACCTTCTACAGAAATTAGTAAAGGGCAAAAGGCCAATGTAGACGGTATGAATGAGGAACCATTGGAAGAAACTCAATCAAGCACTCCTAAGAATAATACTAAAGGGGAACAAAAGGAAGTGTTGGGTACTGCTATCGAGAATAAGGAGGAGGACCCCACAATTGGCAAAGTTTTGGCAGTAGTTAAGAAGGAAACTAGCAGGAGCAAGAGGAAGAGCTCCAAAATTAACTTTTATCAATTTATGAAAATCTTAACATGGAATGTGAGGGGAATCAATTGCCCTAAAAAGCTTTCAGCTCTAAGGGATTTTGTCTACAGCACAAATCCATGTATTTTTGCTCTTTTGGAGACTAAAATTAGATATAAAAACCTCAAATTACTGAATAATCTTAGATCAAAATGGAAATTCATTTCCAATCCTAATACCCATCAGTATAGTAGAATTATTATTGGGTGTGATCCTACTATGGTGGATGTTCATGTGTTGGCTATAGAGATGCAAGTAATACACATCAAATGCAAATTGTTTTAGGTAAATGATAACATATTTGCCTCCTTTATCTATGGTTCCAATCATGCATTTCAGAGGAAACAGCTTTGGGATAGCTTAGTGCAGTTTCAGCAAAAGGTCAATGGGTCATGGCTACTAAGTGGAGACTTTAACTCTACTTTATACAGAACAGAGGCTGAAAGTAACTACAGTCTGAGAAATTTCTCTACTGATTTTAATGAATGTGTAGGTCAACTCGGTGTTTTTGATCTAAAGGCACAGGGGCACTTCTATATATGGAGTAATAAGCAGACGGGATGATAGACCTTGAGGAAAAACTTGGATCGGTCTATGGTAAACAAGGAATAGATCACACACTTTCTGAATAGTGTAACTTCCTTCCTAAACCCCTTATTCTCTGATCATACGCTTATGCATGTTGAAATTTTGACTCGAAATCAGAATCGAAGAGGGCCTTTTAGGTTTAATAACCTATTAATTAATGATGAGTGGTTTACCGAGGCTCTACATAAGGGATTGGATGCTATGGTTATAGGTACTCACCAATTTATTTGTTTCTAAAAGCTTAAATCTATTAAAAGGGAAATGAAAACACTAATGAGTAGAAGACCTTGTTCCACACATAAAGAAGTTACTTTAGCTGGAGAGGAACTGGAGAAGGTTCAACAGAAACTTGACCTGGATCCTACCAACTCCATCCTACCTCAGACTGAAAAGTGCCTACTGATGTCCTATCATTCTAAAGCTAAGGATCATGACAGCCTAATGGAGCAAAGAGCCAAAGTTAATTAGCTAAAAGATGGTGAAAGATGCTCAAAATTCTTTTTCAACTTAGTATTAGTCAGAAAGAATACTAACAGAATCTGCTCTCCTAAGCTATAGAATGGAAGGGAAATTTCTATTCAAGAGGAACTCCTTAGGGAAGCAGAATCATACTTCAGGAATTTTTATGGATGCTCTTGAACCCTTTTACATTCTATCACTCTCGAGTCATTTATACACAGCAAACTTTCCCAGGAACAAGCTGTAAACTTTATCAAACCAGTGGAAGACAAAGAAATAAAAGAAATGGTATTCTAGATGCATCCTAATATGTCCCCAGGTTTGGATGGGTTCAATGGTTATTTTTTTCAAAAGACATGGCAAGATATTGAGCCTATGGTGAAAAAAGCAGTAAGGGAATTTTTCACTAATGGGGTTCTGCTGAAGGAGATAAACAAAACACACATTTGTCTAATTCCTAAAACCTCTTATTCCTCTACATTGGATGACTATAGGCCTATTGCATGTACCAATTTCCTTTATAAAATTATCTCTAAAATTTTAGCCAACAGGTTAAAATTGGTATGGATTTTCTAATATCTAATAATCAGAGTGCCTTCCTCCAAGGCAGAAGAATTGGTGATAATTTTGCTATGGTACAGGAGCTGATGAAAGGATATGAAAGGAAGAACAGCCCACCGAATTGTATCATAATGGCAGACTTCAGGAAAGCCTTTGATCATGTTGAATGGGATTTCATCCTACGAACTCTAAGACTCTTGAGTTTCCCTGAGGTATTTGTCAATTGGATTAAGGAATGCATAACCACTCCTACTTACTCCATACTGGTGAATGGTGCTCCAACATGTTATTTCAGGAGTGTCAGAGGCTTAAGGCAAGGTGCCCTATTTCCCCTTATCTCTTTATAATTTGTATGGAAATGATTACTCAATTAGTCCAACAGAAGGTGGGGAAAAGCCATATTTTTAAATTCCATACTAATTGTAAGAAGGTAGAGCTGATCAATTTATGCTCTGCGGATGATCTGTTGCTTTTCTTTAAGACGCATGAGATGTTTATTGGTCTACTTATGTTAACCCTGTCTAATTTTAGGGATCTTTCAGGTTTGGAGATTGATTTTGCTAAGAGTCAGTATGTATTAGCTACAGGGGCAAACATAATGAAAAATAGAATTTTCCAAATCACTGAAATGAGCAGAAAATTAGCCCCCCTAAATTACTTGGGACTTCCCATTACTATAAAAAGAATCCAATATTCAGAACGTCAACCATTATTTGATAGGGTTCAGAAAAGACTGGGAATGTGGACTAATAGAGTACTATGGAAGCTACAGCTTATCAAAGCAGTGCTAAACTCCCTTCATGTATATTGGTCCTTAAATATTTCATTAGCTAAGGAGTTATCAAATCTATTGAGAAGCTATTCTAAATATTTCTATAGGGAAACCTGAATTCAAAAAGCCATTTTGCTAAGGTCAAATGGACAAAGGTTTGCAAAAGGAAAGAAGAAGGGAGATTAGGATTGATTTCAATTACCTCTTTTAATAAAGTAGCATTGACTAAGAATCTATGGAATATTCTTATAGACAAGAAATCTCTCTAGATCCGATGGATGCACAGCTATATTCTAAAAGGCTTAAGTATTTGGTCTATACTTATTAAGCCTTCATTCTCATGGTCCTTGTCTCAGGTACTGAAACTTAGACCTATATTGGAACCTATAGTCTCCTGCAAGATTGGGAATGGAGTGAAGGCCTATCTGTGGTTTGACAATTGGACTGAGCAAGATCCCTAATCAGACACCCTCAGGCTTTATAACTATCGTCTGATGTTCCTCTTAATGCAAAGATCAATTCCTTAATACTAAGGGGTCAGTGGAACTTCCCAACTGAGTTACAACACTTAATACCTAACTATCTACCGAACCTACAAAGGGAGGATACTTTTCATTGCCTCAATCTGCCTCCTAAGAATTTCAAACATGGTTACATATAGTATGGCACAGGTCCTTAATGCCGAGCTACTCAATCATCTTATGACTTATAGTGCTCAATAGATTAAGCACTACAAATTGGCTACACTTCATGATCAACAACTCAGAATGTATCCTATATGAGAGAGAATCAGAAACAAGAGAGCATTTATTCTTCAAATGCCCATTCTCACAGTTCATTTGGGAGGGGATAAAGACACTAAATTTTATTCCTAATGCAGGTACAACTTGCACAGAAGCCATTGAATGGCTACTGAAGTTGACTCACACTCCAAAATATACTGAACATATATATGTTATCTCTCTCGCCTCCTCCATTAAGGAGATTTGGTAAGAAAGAAATAACAGGCGATTCTAACAGAAGGCAAGCACAAAGGAAGAGATGTTTAAATAGCTCATCGGTGAAATCAGAGAAAAAATTATTTATTCTACTAAGTCAGAAGATTTATGCCCTAACCTAGCACATTCATGGAGAATCCAATACCAAGTATCGAGCTGGAGTATTTAAAAGATAGAAAAAAAGAGTACCTATCTAACGAGAAGGCCTGACAGCAAAAAAGGTGAAAGAAGACTCTTGCGGGATTCGAAAGCACCAGCTAAGAAGAATGGAACAGTAATCAGTAACAAAAAGAAGAGCAGTGCTAATCGAAACCATGGAGAAGAAGAAATCTCTTACCTTACGAGGCTGATCTCCTCGGACCCTGAAAGATCGAAAGTGAACATCGGCGTAAATGCTCACACAGATCTGACATACCCAAATAGTGAGACCGATTCACAGGGAACAAAAATCAGATAATATTTGACAAGGAAGAAGATGCAACAACACACATTAGACAGAAATCACTACCTTTTCGTAATCGCTTATGGAAGAGAAGAAAAACTACTCGAGCATTGACCTAATTTGGAACATTATGGAGCAACATCCGTAAGAGGCATCCTTTTTTACTCTAACTAGCTTTGTCCGTCGCTTGCCAACATCGTCATTTTTACATTATTTATCCGGAGTCGTTTTGCTTTATAAGTTGTAGACGCTTGTAGTCTCTTTAACTTTGTCTCTTTTGATGTATCGGACGAATATGATTTCATTTATTAATTTATACATTTTACCTTTAAAAAAGAAAGGTACATCTACAAGACCTTGGTTCCCCCATTTGTTGAAGGACCACCGCAGAGCTATGGAAAAAGCTAGCCTCTTATCAACAATAAAACCGACTTAAGGTGTTAAACCATTTCTTAGCATCTTCTCTACAACTGTCATTCAAAGATGCAGATGATGGAGGAATATTAGAATTTTTCAGTGGTGGAGATCTCTTACCACTTGGCTCCACGTTTTACTAATAAAGCTGAGCTGAGGAGATGATGATATATATGACAATCTCTGGAGCAAGTGGGCCAAGAGCTTGAGTGGAAGAAGATGGGAAAAAAGCTTAAAGGGTAGGTATTTGAGAGGAGGTCTGCATGTGAGGAGTATTATCAAAGGAGTTTTGGGACGAAGACATTGACCATGGCAGAGAGCAACATCTAAATAGGAGAAACAAGTTGAACTGGCAACAATCAGCTGATGAAGATGCAAAAATGAGCGTCTGGCTCCTTTCCCAAATGAAAAAAAACCCTCTTTTATAACAGTTAAAAAAGGAAAATATCTTGAAAAAAATGAAAGGTTAGAGAGAGAGGCGGCCATCAAATGTCTTACGACTAGAGAGAGAAACTCAATCTCTGAAAAACGTATTTATGTAGAAATGTTGACAAGAACATTGTAAAACAAACAAAATTGCGTTCCCTGCTGTCTTCGAATGACAAACTTGCGCGATTCCATTGTTCTATCATAAGTACATGTCATTGTATGTTACAGGCGAAAGGTTCATATAACTATATATCAAAAGTCAATTCTTTACATAAAAATTGTCTGATCAACTAGCCCCATCAAGACTCTTGTATTGGTCAAACGAAGAAATTCATGGGGCTGATCTCAGATACAGTGGAATATAGTTTGTTTGATTAGGCTCTGAATCCCAAACCGAGAATGCACTTGAACACCTCATCCATTTCTTTGTCAAACCATGGAAATGGCGATCTATCACATCTTTCAGGGTCTCAGTCTTGTTAACCCACTCCAGGCCTTTTTCTGTGTATGATTTGGAGTTAAAGTTGGTAGTGAAGAAACGATCAGCTTCTAGCCTCCTGAAGATTTAATCCTTTTGTTTAGCATAGTTAACAAACAACAGTGAAATATTCTTTGTTCTGTAGCGAATCTAGCATTATTTACCTTGAAGCAATAAGCAAAAAGATGAAGAAAGCAGTCTCACTTATGGCAAAACCTTTTATTTTCTTTTCTGCATGTAGGCCTACTAGCAAATCCAATTTCTCAATGTCATTTCCATATACTACATAAAGGGCTTGTATAACCTCTTCATCGTCTGTCAGATCTTCCCAACTGTTAATAGGAATCATCAGCAAATTTCTCCGGAATTCATTGTATCGAGCGACTCCTCTCTCCCTATCTCTGTAAACTGATAAAAGCCATGCTTAAATTTCTATCTAAAAGATAATGAAATGCTTATAATTGAAAACACACGAAGTGTAACATTATGGTTTGAGGGCTAAGTGAATTACTTTCCATGGCGGCCATATCAACGGGATCAGATCTCTCTTCTCCGTTTACATCGTGTGCCACAAGGTTTCTCATCCATGATGGATAGTTCCATAATGTCAGAGCTCCACATGCTTGATGGCCCATTGATACAAGCATCTGCTCCATTCCAATCGTTGACAGTCTTCTTTCACCCTCTTTTCCTGCCATTTCTTTCATAGGCACCCTAGAAAACCAGAGTAGTTTCCCATTACCATCCTAAAGAAATCCATTTCAAGTGTTGCAAAAGTAATGCTTGGGAAATAAGGTAAAACAAATAGGTATTAACAGTCTGCTATTAGAATGAAGCAGGATGAGGTTCCATTATTTGGCCTATATAAGCATGTTAAGTGATGGAGAGAGTCACAGTACTCTTTTACTACTGGAGGGCACTCGTATTCTGAAGTCGTGGAATTGATGTCCCTTAGGATGAGATTATCAGGTAGAAGTGAGTGCATTCTATAGACGCTTACGAACTCTTCAGTCAATGAGTATGGAACTCCATGATCTCTTGGCTTCCTGAGACCAACCAATCCACTAAGTACGGGTCCAGCGAAGTGCCCAAATAAATCCTTAAATTTCTTCCCAAGAAATCCGTACCTGCCAAAACAATGCACCGAATTGACAATCATTGCAATTTTGTGTAATCGACATCATATACTTTTTCCTTATTTACCTCCCTGGGCCTTTTCTGTTGGAACAATCAAGCTTTCAAATTCATGCAATGTGATGTTGTCAGCAAGTTTCAGTGTTTCCTGATTACTAACTTAAGTCTTACCAGTTGATCCTCATCCCTGCAAGGAGAGTATTAGTCTTCAAGAGTTCCACAGTCCAGTCAATGGTGTGAATTTTAGCAATGACTGCAGAAGTTACCAATCTTGCATGTCGGTAGAGCTTCTCGTCATCAAGATCAGGGTAATATTCCTGCAAGAAAAATGAAAGTCCACAAAATTGTCATATGTCAAAGGATTTCCGCTTCTGTTAGACGCCATTTCATAGGTTACTACTGGCATATATATAACTTGCTTAATACTAGTAACAAGTTAAACTAAAGAGTACAGATTTGTTTTCAAAATTCTGCAATTTCATAACTTTAAACATGACAAAAAGAGTAAAGTCCATACTTACTTTGAGCATATCACATACAGCATTGTGTTCTTTGACAAATAAGGCCTGCAATAGGGAAAAGCCTGCCCAACAATTCCTAACATCCCCAGAGATAGGAATCCCATTCTCGTCATGCTCTAGCAGACCGTCCTCCGCGATCTTCAGCTTTCCATCTTTGAAAGTCCTCACCCTTGTCATGCCGTCCTCGTTATTTCCATAAATGACACTACCATCCCTGTTTATATTGCCAGAATTGAAGTTCCAAATATGTACACCAATCAGAGTCATATTTGATAACTGGTCCTGATCATTCTTGCGAATGGGACAAGGTGTATAAGGTTGTATGTTCCATTTTTCTTTTCTTTTTTAAACAAAAAGGACCTATGTCAGAAGATTGTTTTGTGATTGAAAGTAAATTTCGACAGTTTATTCAAGGCCTTACCAAACTCAATTCTCCAAATTGTTTAAAAATTTGAATTTGAGGCCATTTACGATAGCAATTGAGAGAAAATACAACTTTTAGACCCAAGCAGATGAACTTGTTAAAAAAATTGTAGTAGTGTATACATTACTTACCACCAAGGAGTCCTGGTATTCAGAAATCCTGTCTTTAGACGAGGTGAACCTGTGAAAACTTTCTTTGACTTAAAAAACTTGAACGACTTTAGTGGACACCCTTCTCCCAATTCTTCAGGTGCTTTAATTTCCACCTTTCACAAAATGATTGCAAGCATCAGTTTCACTACTATGTAGATGGATATAGATAAGGATATTAACTTTAGTGTACCTCGTTACACACGAACATGTCATAGAAACAAAAAGGAAGTGTTTATAGACTCAAAAGCAACAGAGCAAAGGGACTGCTGAGGTTGACTTAAGTCATTAAACCAGTAGCAAGTTGAAGATACTAATATTAAGATTGCCCCCAAGACAAGATGTACTATTTTCTACACACCTTAAGTCATGGTAATTGATGGTTTAAAATATGAGGCAAGTTTTGGAAAAGTACCTGTTGGGTATCCTCCATATGGTCAATCCAGTCATGGATCATGAATTGAATCCAAGAGCAAGCTATAATGTTGAATTGCTTTCCATTGTCTATGAATTTCTTCCTTCTCAGAAGCTTATTGGCTACCAATGTTGGGTGAGGATCCATTAACTGCATTTCAGCCAAGATCATCCCATATAATTTACTAGAGATATAATTTAACGAACATTTATTCGATCAAATTCAAGTAAACAAGAGAACACCTTGGGCCATTCGTTCCTAATAAATGGGCCATAATTTTTCAGTTTTGTCAAAGATTAACTTACCCAAAAATAAAAATAAATTAGACTTAAATAAAAAAGAAAATGGGCAAAGCTCGCCAGGTATCCTAATCCAGTAATCCTTTTGATGCACTAAAAGGATATGCTTTTAACATGCTTATGTTCTTTTAATATATTGGCCAAACTGAGATACTTTGGCAGGAACATGGCCTAACAAGTACTTCCTAATTAGCTATACATAATTGTATACAAGTATTCTGATAAAATATGCAAGAAGTAAAAGAACGAATTCCTAGCTCTGAACCTCTTATAATGACTGTCTTTTGGTGCATGGCAACATTTGGATCACCAAATCAAAACGCAAAAAATTTACATGTTTCAGGGGAAAGGAATGAATGTATATTTATGTAACACAACTTGGGCATGACATATGTTAATTTTGCGTAGAAAACTCTTTCAATGGCTTTAGTCATAAAAGATGAGCTATCTTCCGTCTAGAGAGCAGATTTGGCTTCTTGGTTTCTATGAAACTAGTAAAAAGAATAATTATATTTCAAGTCCACAAAAAACAACCATCAATTAGATACTTTTGGCATTTGTCACATTCTAGTAACTGCATAGACCAACTTCATTTGGCAGATGTGCTGGAAGCTAGAAACTTAACAAAATTAGTTGACCAGCAATTCCAACAAATTTAATGCGCTTTCTCTTTGATTAAAATGTCTGATTTACAGATCCAAGTTGACAGATTCACCACTTTGATGCCGATAGAAAAAGAGAATGAGAGGGAAACTAAATAACAAGCTAATACACACCTTATATGTTGAAGTTGCAGGAGGCATGTTGCGTCCAAAGAATGTGCCATAACTCCCAACAGCATCGTCAATGGGGTGGTTGCATTTGCCATCAGCTGTTCGATAACTGAATTCTTCAGTGTCATACTTCTTGCCGTTGGTTTCTCCAACATGCACTAGATTATAGTGCTGGTGCAAGTGTCTTCGAATACCCAGATAAGCAAGTCCACCAAGCACTGGCAATCTGTGCCATAACCCCAGCTTGTCCAGGAAATGTATAAACTGCACATATATGGTACCAAAATACATTAGTATTATATTAAAGAGACAAAGATGATCAAAAATGGGAACACAAGAGTGCGTGAAAGAGAGACAGGGTCTTACATAGAACAGTAATGTGTCAAGGAGAGACATTTTGGCAACTAAATGTCCTAATTGAGGATGGACGAATGAGAGAGGAAACAGAGATGAAAATGCCATGCTTTTTTCTTATTGATGCTTTCCAGTAATGAGAAATCCTAAGAAGCCTTTTCCTGCTTTTTATAGGGAATGATGTAACCTTTTTTTTTCAGTTAATACGTGTAATTGAGAGCCAGGATTAAGGGCTATTATCTGGAACATGGGCTGTTATCAGAGGGACCAAAAATCAAGAATGAGAAAGCTGGAGATTTTGTATACTTCGTGTGATAGCAATTCCATCCTTATATTAAATGCTCCAAACTGTTGGCCAAATTAATGTTCTTGGTGCAATCCATACGGCTCTACCCTCAGTTTCTACCACTTCAGGACACACGGTCGATCAAATCCGCACTCTGTATTAATGGTAGGTAGGTGCTGATTTTATGTTGGCAGTTTTCACAGGTGGGTTTTGTTCAAGATACATATTCAGTTCTTATCAAATTAGTATTGATTGATAACAGAACAGCGTGTATTAAAATTGTATCAAGAGATTTCAAGGTCCACAACTTACATGTAAGAAGTTGTAATTGCGATGGAGAAATTTTTTTTTTTGGAACTTTTTGGAGGAGTATTAAAACTCCCTTTTTAATGATTATTTATTTTAATAGAAAACCTAATATCATATGGGTTGATACAAAATGATTCTCTAACATCATAAACATTATGTCTAAGTGATTCAAACTTTTATTTTACTGTAATGTTTAATTATTATCTCTTCATATTCTGAGTTACTCAATTGTATCACAAATTCAAAGGTTAAGTTATTATGGAAATTTACCACCTAAAATATACAGACTTAGATAATATATTATATTGTATAAATTATATAACACTTGTTATATAATTGTGCGCACGAGCTTACGTATATGTGACAGAAAAGAAAGATTACAACACAATTTTAATTTAATTTTCATTAAAATTACTTAAATAACTATTAAAATAAATTATCAAGTGTCATCTTATAGGTGTTTCAAATGTTATATGCTCTTAAAAAACCTATAATTAAATGTATCACTTACTATTAGGTACATGTAATTATAATGGCACATAAGGTTACACTCCTTCAATGAACTTAAAAATAGTATTTACCGAAAAGTGACATTCGTGATATTTTGGTGAGACAGATATAGAAGTTAATAAAGTGGAATCCCTTGATGTAGTAGTTTTTCATTTTAATGTTCAGTACGAAATCTTGTACCATTCTGAGGGGAATGTTAGGATTAGCGTCGGCTTTGTAGCAAACATAAGTTGGAGTTTGCTGCGGAGTATGGTACGCAATCAATTGTTAACTAAGTAATCAAGAAATGAATCAAATTAGATTTAACGTACTGTTTATTTACGTTCATGTGCGTTGGTTTTTGGTGTTAGATATATGTTATATATATCTACTTATTTTATTTTGGCATATTTTTATAAATTGGACTTATCAGATTGTTTATTGTCTTAGATTTAAAAGAATTATTTGGATAATATTCTAGATAGTATGAAATCCTATCTTGAATAGATATGTATTTGATGAAGGATTTTGCTGGAAATTCTATTTTGAATTAAGTTGTCTTACGTGTATGAAGGGTGAAGGGTATGGTTGGAAGTCTTTTGTTATGAATGAAGTTGTTCTACGTAAAAATAGTGGCTGAAGGGTTAAGGGTATAATGGTAAGTTTCATTGTGAATTAATTCACTTTTCTAGAAAGTATACGAAAGTGGGCTTTATGGGAAATACATATGACCTACGGCTGTTAAGTGAATGTGCGTGTGGAAGTTGCGTAAGCCCCTTGGTGTGAGTGTGAGTGCCTATAGTGGATGCATGTTTTGTTGTTGGATGCATGTTTTGATATTGGGTGTTGAATGAACACATGACTAGAAGGATTATTAGTCATGCGTATATGTGTGAGTGAAAAGAAAATTAGCTTAAGCAATTTTGGGACTCCTGGCTTTGGTGAGACTCACGACTATGTTTATGAGTGAGTATTGTGAGTGCCTTATGCATTATGTGGATTGATGGGTTATTAGTGAAGATGCAGTACGTGGTTGTTTGCATGTTCTTTGGTTGTGTGTTCCTTGCTTTATTAACAACAATTTAGGAGTGCTATATGTGTTTTCTGAGTGGGACGTTCATGACTCTGTATTGATCGTGTGAAGATTGCTCACTTTGGACTGTTATCCTTGTGGAGTGGCTCACGGTTGTTCTGTTTCAATCTCAAGTGTTTTTAGATTTTGCTATTAATTTTTTAGATACTTAAGTCTTTTATTTATTGTTTTTTAATTAATATATTGTTGAGATAAACCCTCTGTTGAGGTTAGTACGAGACGGTCATATTATTTGGTGTAAAAACTTTCACGGGAAGTGAGGATGAGATATAGTGTCAAGAGGTGAGTGGTGTCGACTCAATAAAGCTTTGGATAAATCTATTATACTTCGGTGAAAGAAATAATCTGGGTGAGGGCCCAGTAGATGTAGACAAGGAGTGCCGAACTGCGTTACCAAATTTCTAGTGTCATTTTTTTGTTTTCTTTTGATTGATTTTTTTATATTTGTGCTAGAGACGACCACGTAAAATCGGAAAGTTTGCGAAACACCTACCTCTTATGGTTTTTCAATTGGTATCAAAAAGGGTCACCGTTTTAGAACTTGATAGCAAGTTGGTGCAAATTCTAGTTTTGCAATTATGGCCATAAGAGAAGGAGCATCAATTATCAGGACACCACTATTGGCCGATTCCAACTATCCTGCATGAAAATTACGGATGAGGGTCTTTATTCAGGCACAGGGAACAAGAGCATGGAACTTGGTATTATATGGCTGAACACATCCGATGATTACCGACGATAAGAGAGAGATAGGTCTAAAAGATCCATCTAAATGGACAAGAGCCGAAGAAGAGAGGGCACTTGGAAACTCGCAAGCAATGCATGTGATTTTTAATACTGTTGATAAAAGACATTTTTCAATGATATTAGCCTATGAATCGGCTAAAGAAGTGTGAGATGCTTTGCAGACTATTCATGAAAGATCCAAATCTATGATGGCATCAAAATTATAGATGTTAGCTGTGAGGTTTGAAGAACTGAAGATGGATGAAAATGAGACTATTGGGGATTTTCATGAAAGATTGTGAGATATAGCAAATTAAACACATCAACTTAGAAAGAAATATTCTGATTTGAAACTAGTCAAGAAGACGTTGAGATCACTGCCTCCGAGATTTATTCCAAAAATTGCAGCAATAGAAGAGCCCCACGACATTAATGATCTGTCATTGGAGAAGGTAATTGGAATTCTTACAAATTTCGAAATGAATCTTTTAAGGGATAAGCAAGAAAGAAGCAAAGGCTTGATACTACAGGTTGAAACTGGAAAAAGTGTGAATGATACAGAAGATGAATCTGATGATAATGAAGATATGGAGCTATTAACAAGAGAGTTCAGTAAGTGGTTGAAAAGAATGAAAAAGGACAGACTCGAATTTAGACAACATGATGGGAGTTCATCGAGTATCAACTTAAAGCAATAAGTCAAAGCTCAAAAGGGTGAAAGGAAGGTAAAGAGAATCTAATGTCATAAGTGTTACGGCTTCGGGCACGTTTAAGTGGAATGTGTTAACACTTTGAAGAAGAGAAAAGGGAAATCCTATAGAAGCACTTGGAGTGAGAATGAATCCGAAAGTGAGTATGGTAGTGAAGAAGAAATCGCTAATGATGCTACGTTAGTTACTTTACATAGCAAAAGTCCAGTTACTTACTTAACAGTAACTGAGAAGGAAGTAAGTGAAGACGTAAAAGGGAAAAAAACAAAAAATTTCCAGAAAACGCAAACAACTCAGCTCAAGACCCAATATCAGATTATGACAGTGATGAAAGTAGTTTAAGTGATAAAAAGGAGAACATTTACGAGACTTACGAATTAATGTACAAAAAATTGATAAAAACATGTAGAAAGAATGAGAGATTGAAGGAAGAAAATCTCTCCATGAAGAACAACATCTAAGGGTTAGAAAAGAAATTGAAGTTGGCATTAGATGAGCTTGGTGAAGCTAGAATGAGATTAGTAAGTATCGAAAAGGGTTTGACAATATTAAATAGTGGCACAGAAAAATTAGAAAAGTTAATAGAAATCGGTAAAGTGAAAGGGGATCTTCAAGGCATTGGTTATAGGGACTGTGTGCTTCGAGGGGTACAGGGACTGTGTGCTTCGAGGGGTACAGGGACTGTGTGCTTTACATTTTTGAAGTATAGTTTAATGTTATTTATTAAAAAACAAAAAAAGGAAAAAAAAAGTAAAAAAAAATCTTTAGTTCTTCTTTAATTTTTATGTTGTCATTGTCGTCCCATCTTTTTAGTAGTTTGCATTGTGACTTTTATTTGGCTATACCGAAGACTTTTCAGCTCTCTCATCAGTATGAGTCTCTCTCTCAGGTATCTCTCTCTTACGGGCATATTTCTTGATGTTTTGAATGGTGGTAAATTGTCATCTTGACGTGCTTCTGATTCTTACACTACACCTATTGTTGATTCTTATGATTATATATTTTGACACTGTTTTGTCCCAATGGGGAGACATCAAATTATTTTTGGTGACTGTTCAATTCGGGGGGAGATTTTAAGGTATCTTTGTGAATATTAGTCTTGCTTTTTGGCATCTTTTGTCCCAATGGGGAGAAATTTTAATGATTGGATTATTGTTTCTATGGCTAATTCTTTGGAACTTGATGTTGGATTGAAGGGGAGTTCATATGCATTGTAAATCTGATACTTATATATCCAATTATGCTATTCAGTAGGAGTTTCTTATTTAAGGCAAATATGCCAAAAAGGGGGAGATTGTTAGATATATGTTGTATATATCTACTTATTTTATTTTGGCATATTTTTATAAATTGGACTTATCAGATTTTTTTATTGTCTTGGATTCAAAAGAATTATTTGGATAATATTCTAGATATTATGGAATGCTATCTTGAATAGATGTGAATTTGATTAAGGATTTTGCTAGAAATTCTATTTTGAATTAAGTTGTCTTACATGTATGAAGGGTGAAGGGTATGGTTGGAAGTCTTTTGCTGTGAAAGAAGTTGTTCTGAATAAAAATAGTGGCTGAAGGGTTAAGGGTATAATGGTAAGTTTCATCGTGAATTAATTCACTTTTCTAGAAAGTATACGAAAGTGGGCTTTATGGGAAATACATATGACCTACGGTTGTTAAGTGAATGTGTGTGTGGAAGTTGTGTAAGCCCCTTGGTGTGAGTATGAGTGCCTATGGTGGATGCATATTTTGCTGTTGGATTTTGTTTTGATATTGGGTGTTGAATGAACACATGGCTGGAAGGATTCTTGCTCATGTGTATACGTGTGTGTGAAAAGAAAATTAGCTGAAGTGATTTTAGGATTCCTGGCTTTGGTGAGACTCACGGCTATATTTATGAGTGAGTATTGTGAGTGCCTTATTCATTGTGTGGATTGATCGATTATTAGGGAAGATACAATACGTAGTTGTTTGCATGTTCTTTAGTGGTGGATTCCTTGCTTGATTAACAACAATTAAAGAATGCAGCACGTGTTTTCGGAGTGGGAGGTTCACGGCTCTGTATCGATCACGTGAAGATTGCTCACTTTAGACTATCATCCTTGTGGAGTGGCTCATGGTTGTACTGATTGTGTGTGGACAACTTTTACATCTCTTTTGGAGGAGCTAAACCCATAGAAAAGTTGTTCTGTTTCAATCCCAAGTGTGTTTAGATTTTGCTATTAATTTTTCAGATATTTAAGTCTTTTATTTATTGTTTTTCAATTAATAGATTGTTGAGATAAATCCTTTGTTGAGGTTAGTATGAGACGGTCGTACTATTGGGTGTAAAAAATATTCACGAGAAGTGAGGTTGAGAGATAGTGTTAAGGGGTGAGTAGTGTCGGCTTAGTAAAGCTTTGGGTAAATCTATTGTACTTCGGTGAAAGAATTAATCTAGGTGAGGGCCCCATAGATGTCAGCAAGAAGTTCCGAACTGCATTAGCAAATTTATGATGTCATTTGTTATTTTTCTTTTGATTGATTTTTGTTTTTATTTGTGCCAGAGATGACTACTTAAATTAGGCAATTTATGAAACACTTACCCCTACCATTTTTCAGTTGGCATTTGAATCCTTAAGTATTTACGCAAGAAACTACACTCGGGCTACATGCACGTGATTGCGATGTAGAAGCCAAACACAGAAGACATGTGGGTTCGAACACGAAACAAGAGCCTAATACTATTGAGTCATTAACATTTGTTTCGACTATTATATTTAAGTTACTACGGATTCATTAACATTTTTTTCAACTACTATATTTAAGTT
This sequence comes from Erythroxylum urbanii, assembly GCA_027568935.1. Taxonomy (NCBI): domain Eukaryota; kingdom Viridiplantae; phylum Streptophyta; class Magnoliopsida; order Malpighiales; family Erythroxylaceae; genus Erythroxylum; species Erythroxylum urbanii. The sequence goes on along the minus strand of JAOQML010000006.1, from coordinate 22,953,592 downwards.
AGGTGATTAAGTATTCACTTTTACTAAAAAATATACAACATATGCAGATAACATCAAAACCATTAGAACAATAAGTGATGAAGAAGATTAAGTTAAATTTGAAAATCAGTCAAATTTGTAAGAGATATTTGAATATTTTTTAAGAGTGATTCTTAGTGACAATTAAGTCACAGGAATAGCTTCTTCGAAAAAATATAAAAGAAAGATTGCGTACATTATAAATCTTCCCAGATTTTCACAAAGTAGGAGCCTTGAGTATTGAGTATGTTGACTTTGACTTTTATTGTATTTTTTTTAAAAACTTAATTGTATAAGATATAAAATTTTTTAAAATATTTTACCAAATTTGAAGTAAATTTTTAAATAGGAAGAACTGATCTGCCAAGTATTTCTGCAAAGAAAAAGAGTTTGCATCTTTTAAAAAGAGGCACTATTTCACTTTGGTTCTTCTTTTCTAGCACCAACAACAGCTTCCCCTTTAATGAAAGTTTTTATATCATGAAATATATACAAGGTTTCAATATAAATTAACATAGGTGGAAGGATGGATAAATCGAGTAGACGAATGTTGAATATTTGAGAGAGCAAACCTTAATAATTTACTCAAAAGCTTGCTACCTTGTTCTTCTGACTTCTGTTTTACTACGTGATTATATATCCTGTTGTTGGTTTATGCCTACAGCCAATCTCTTTGGTTGTATTTTAGTGACAAATTATTTAAAGGCATTATTTATCTTGTACATGTTTAGATGTATATGAT
>JAOQML010000006.1:22928117-22944022 GCA_027568935.1 Erythroxylum urbanii | reverse complement strand
CCACCCTCGAGGGGCACGGACTCGGGTATCACCATCGATATCGGGTTCGGGTCCAGCGGGAGTGGGGTGTTACATTATGTATAACATTCCATTATCCCATGATTAGGGTTAGAACCTTATGATGCTTTATATAAGAATTTATCAAGAATTTAGAAATGCATTTCATGCATTATATGGCATACACATGCAAGTGAATTATGTTGTCATTCATGAAATAAATGTACATGCATTCATTGACATTTTTCAGGGTATAAGTGATTTTTAATGTGATTAAAGTGTGAATGTTGGATTAATTGTGTTTCAAAATTTATTTGGTGATAATAGTTATTGTTTCGAAATTTTGGTGAATTTTAGGTAAGTTATTGAAAATTTGAGGTATTTAAGAATAGGAAAAATATTGAAATAAGAAAAAAAATTTATTAATTGACAAATGGATAAATTATGAAGTGAAAATGGATCGATTAATGTGTGACATGTGGACAAAGAGTTAAGTGACAATTGGTAGCCTTACTTGGAGGACACATGTAACACATGCATTGGAGGCATATGTCAAGCCTTAAGAAAGACACCTTGTCATTAGGAAAAGAATATTTTTACAACTCTTCCTTGGTTCCACTGAAAACATAAGAGCTCCTTATTGTTTGTTTGCTTCACCAAAACTCTCCACCATCAAACCTCTCTTCTTGCTCATTTATGTATTTTGGCTTTTGGTTAAATTACCAACTTTCACCTTACAAAAGCAAGAGTTGAATCACTCCAACTCATTTGGGGTTTTCAGTTGCCTCTCTCTATCCTTGACTCTCTCCACTGAAATTTTGATAAATTCTGGAATTTTGCTGAAGTGTGAAGTTTAAACCAACTAAGTAATGCTTTAAGTTTTATGATAGAATAAATGATTTCTATTGAAGTTTTAACGTTTGTGACTGGATGCATGCATAAAAGGTGTACATTTTCATGCTTGTGGATTGCTTCATGTGTAAATGGTGTTGATGCATGTGTAGGTGGTGAACGAAGTAGCAAGTTCGGTGATATGATTAACAAGATGAAGGATTATAGTCATTGGAATATGATGTATACAGTATTTTACTGAACATATATCTGTATTTAGGGCATAAAGTGACCTGTGATTATCAAATTGGATGGAGTTTGATTTAATGTAAACTAGAGACATAGGGCTATATTTTTCATGAAGAAATCAAAATTGAATTCTGTCTTTAAGAGTCTCAAAAGCTAGCTTGAAGTTGACTTTGGGATTCTGTCGTGGTTTGGGAACAGTCTGTATCGTTTTTAGTATAACTTACAGAATACTGAACGAAATTGCATGAAATTAGCTTCATTATAAACTTAAGACATAAAGGAACAATTTTTCAGAAGAATGTTTTGCCTAAATCCTTCATATTCCTTGTCGAAATGACCATGAAAACTTGACCTGAAGGTCTATTTTGGGAAGAGCTGGGAGAAGTTGGAATAAAAGGTAGTGCAAGATGCTGTTTGATAGTTTTGAACATCCTTCATTCTTTTGACTATAACTTCTTCTTCCAACCTCCAAATGACTTGATTTTTAAACCAAAAAACTCATAACACATTTTTCTTTCACTCCATAAAAATATATAGCCATCTGAAGTCATTAGGGAAAGATTTGATTGATGAATTTAGGATGAAAAATGAGGAAGTGAACTGGAATATTTTCATTGAACATGCTTCGGTATTTTGAGTATATCTTGATCTATAGTTTAGTCATAAGTCTACAACTTTCTTAAAGAAGTCTAAGTTTAATTCTATCTCTAAGCATTTCAAAATCTAGCTCGAAATTGAATTTTGACTGAGGCTGTAGTACTACCTGAGACAGAAATCATATCCTATAGATATTGAATAACATGTATTAATAGAAGCCGAATTAGTTAAAATTATCTTCACAAAATTTGTAGTTCATTCTCTTATCTTTCAATTGGTATTAAGTTTGTAATTTTTGGGTATCTGAGTTGAAAGGTATGAGTTGTGAAATTTGAGGGTATGATCATGAACTAGCCAAAAGTTCAATTATACATAGTCTGTGATATTGTGAGCATAACTCATAGAATACTGAACCAATTAGATGATCTTGGAGTCATTAGAAACTTAAGACATGGGAGAACAATTTTACAAAAGGAAGTGTTTCCAAATTACTTCATTTTCCTAATGTTAATAATCATGCAAAGTAGACCCGAAAGTATGTTTTTAGACAAATCTGAATTGATCAATTGAGTATTGTGGTATGAATGAACATTGTGACAAGAAATTGAATAAAGAACCCAGAATTTGTCATGAACATGCATTGTACATATTCAGTATACATGAATGTGCATTTATAAATTCATAATTGTGCAAAATTGGGATGTGTGTATGTATGATATGTTATAGAGGATCACATTGAGCGACAACATCCAGATATTGCCGGGACTTTAAGGCAATAAGCTAAAAGGAGCATCTGTGAGTCAACCTAGATGATCTTCCTAGGATTGATTGTTTAATTTATTCTTCTTAATTTTCAGTTATTGAACTGATTGTGATCTAAATATGAATTCCAAACTTAAAGGTCCGAGGAGTTCAATAGTCAGGAATGTATTGGAAGTGTTATACTTGCATCTGACAATTGAATGAAATATGTTGCCTCTAAATTCTGAATGCTCAACGAGCATTGAATGTCGAACTGAGGTCCGATGAATTATGAGATTCTGTCTGTGATTCATATTTGAATGCCATTCATGGCATATTCTGTTATTTGATGCATTTCATAAAATGCATGCTCAGATAAAGGCGTTGTGATTAAAGTAGCTAGTTGAAAGAGCTATAAGCTCAGTATTCTGCACGTAGAGCGTTGCTCCGTGATTTCTGTTTTAACTGAGCCCAATGGGCCAGTATCTATTTTATATCTGAAAAGCACTTAGTCACAACAAATAATAACGAATCGAGAGTCTCATATGCATATGAATTTGAATATTATGATTATGAAATTTATAAATGTGAATTCTTTCTGAAGTTGTGATTAATTGGGTGTTCAAATTCTAGAAGAAGGTATGTGAATTATATAATATACTTTATGCCTTATTTTCATAGAAAATGATGTGAATCTGATTGGTAGTATGATATCTATGTGTGCCTGGAGTGAGATCATCAATGATGGGTTTCTCATTAAGTTTACAAAAACTCATCCAAAATTTGCAGCGTGGTTTTAAAGGTATAAGATAGGATACTTAGATTCTAAGATTCTCAGAAGCACTTTTTGGGATTAAGTTATGGATCAATGGTCTGTCAGTTGGCACTTAAGGAGTTGTTTTTTGTTTTTAAATAGTTTACTTATGTCTTGTAGAACTTTTGTTATAAAGGTTTGTAAGCTACTATGTATTAATGTAATGACAAGTTGAGGTTTTTAATTATTGTGTTTTGTGACTTTTACATACATAGTTGATGCCATGAGTGAGTTGGATATATTGCCATGTTATAAGTGAAGGTGTGATAGTTAACACGCCATTATTATATATTATATACTGGAATGTCCTCAGGGTGTTCCGGTATATCATTTTTGGTAGTGGGGTGCTACATTATGGGCCTATAGGACAGCTTTTAAGACACCTATTGGAATAACTTCGTAAAGGATAGTGTACAGGAAAGCATGTCATTTGTCGGTTGAACTAGAGCATCGAGCGTACTGGGCAATAAAAGCATTAAATTTTAATTGGAAGCAAACCGACGAGAAGAGACTTCTACAACTGGACAAGCTCGAAGAGTTTTGTTTTAATGCTTATGAGAATGCCAAACTCTACAAAGAAAAGGTTAAGAAATGGCATGATGCTCATCTCAAGAAAAAGTATTTCAAAGTAGGGAACACCATTCTACTATATAATTCCCGATTAAGGCTATTTCCAGGGAAGTTGAAGTCTACATAGAGTGGACCATTCACGGTGATTCAAGTTTTCGATCATGGAGCTCTTAAATTGGAAAATGCTTATAAAGAGACTTTTAAAGTCAATGGGCATCGATGCAAGCTATATTTTGGACAAACACTTCCCACAAATAAGGCAGTGATTTCATTGTCTTCGGCTACTTGAAAATGCCTCCTGAATTAAAGGTCAAGCGAAGGACCATAAACTAGCAAGTAGTTAGAATTTGTTTGAAAATGTTAATGATAGTAGTTTTATTTTCAACAAATTGTCGGTATTTTGAAGCTCAGGGTGTTCAATAGCACCTCCCATCTGTCTCCTTAGGATTCAAGTCTAACCTAAAATTTTTCTTGAATTATATTTTATTTTGTGTTTTTTATTTTTCTGTTATTTTTATTTTTATTTTTATTATTAATTTTATATGTTTTTTGTTATTTTAATTTCTATTTTCACATTTCATTTATATATGTGTCGTGTGTGTTTCCTTCTCACATTGAGGACAATATGTTGTTCAAGTGTGGGGAGTGATTCTATATTTTTCTTTTGTATGTGAATTTTGCATAATATATGATAGTATTATGTTGCATGGTGTGAAGTGTGTGAATGTGTCAATGGCTTAGATTGAGTGTTTTTTTTTAATTTTGGACATAGTCTATTAGGTTGTGAACAATCATTAACTTGCGAAATTAGTGAACTAGGGGGCCTTTGGATAAATATACAGTCTAATTAGGACTTAATGTAAATTTAGCACCCTATAGATTGTCACATTCATTCATAATTTGAGGCCTTTTAGCTAAGTAGCTTAACTAGTATTTTTTCATGGAAACAAATAGTTTAAAGCAACAAGGTAGGCAATAAAAAAATTGTTTAATAAGTGTTCAACAATCACTATTCCACTAGTCTTCGGGTTATAAATAGAGTAAGTAGCCAGTTGAAAATGTGATGTAGCTGAGTAACCGGATCGACACGCATCATAAATCTGTGCCTATAATGACGTTTCAACTAAGCTATTAATAAATGACTTAGTCCGATAATCGGATCTATACTCATCACAAATGTTTGCCTCCGATTAAAAGGCTAAGTCCTGAGTTAAAATAATAATAATAATAATAATAATAATAAATAAATAAAATTTGTTTTTAAATAATAACCTACCAGACTTGTAATAGGCTTGAAGTTTCATGGAACTATACCTAGGAACAGTTACCGTGTTTAAGGGACTGAAAAATTATTAATGTGTGTACATAACTGAAATGGGTAAATAGGTTAACACTTAGTCTTAAGTTAGTTGTACATTTAGTTCAAAGCCCCTAGACACATATTTTGCTTCTTAATAATTTGACATAATTCAAATGGGTATGTTCAATATTGAATTTAGCTCATGAAGATTAGAGCCATTGTCAAATCGTTGCATAGTGTGTTTGTTTTGTTAGGTGTTATTGTTTTGTTTGCTTGAGAACAAGTAAATATTTAAGTATGGGGATGTTGATAGTAGTGTTTTGTATGATGTTTTAAGGCTTAATTTGTTATGCATTTTATGTTAAATTGAGTGTTGAGTATGCATTTAGGGTTTAATTAGGTTATTTTTGTGTTAGTTTGAATCTTTGAGCTTAATTTGTATATTTTTAAGGTACCTTGATGTGTGTGCTAGTGTTGCAGGGTAAACAGGGAAGAACGTGAAGATTTAAAGAGTTTTGGGCTAAAAGACATAGGCTATGATCATGCACATTGGCCACGATTGTGACAGAAAAGGAAGGGCCAACAGCAGCCAGGCCATGATCGTGCACCCTGGTCCATAATGGTAATAGAAAAGTTAAAGTGCTAGCCACGATCGTGGCAGTCAGAGCCACGATTATGGCTCTACATCAGGCTGAATGAAAACTAAATTTTTGGGTGATTTTTCGGTCTGTTTCAACCTCGAGTTTGATCTAGGGTTGCTATAGAATAAATAGAACAATACTTAATAGCCACCAGTAGTTTTTAGAGAGTCAAGAGAGCTATGCAAAATGGAAGATTCTACAAAAATCCAAGAGAGACCTAAAGAGAGATCAAGCGATTGAGGAAGGAGATGAAGGAAGAGAGGCACGAAAATACGTTTGACACGACGTACTTCTCGGAACAAGCTGTTTCCCGCAGTCGTTACCTTTGAGATCCATTCCAACAATATTTTCTTTTTTTTATTTCGATTTCATTGATGTATGAAATTTGGATATTGATTAGGAATATTATCGTTGAGTGTTGATCTTAAGATTAATAAAATTTATTTGATTGTGTTTTATTCGATTTATTTGTTATTCAATTTCGATTCTTTAAAACTTGGAAATAAACTGAGAGGGTGAGCTGGGTGAAAAACATTGATTTAGGCTAACGAGATTTAGGTAAATCGATAGGTAGAGAGTTGAATCAAACCAGTAGAGTCATGTAACAAGAGCTCGAACATAGATTCCCGGTAGGTTAATAGACAAATTTAGAATTAATTTAGGTTTTGGACCAATTGCAGATTGAGAGATAACAATTTCCATAATTTGAATTAGGGATTATTAATTAAGGTTAAGAATTATAACTTGAGAGAGAGTAATTCACCCTAGAATTGTCTAGGCCCTTTAAGTTGGAAATTACATAATTGGGTAGATTTTCTTTAGTTTCGAATTAATTCCCCCTTTCTCTCAATTGGTCACTTCTAGGTTGAGCTTTGGATTATTTGTTTTAGCTGGCTATTGTATTCATTCTTTTAGTGCTTTAATTTCTCATATTTGATTCTTGACTAATTTTAATTTTTGCAGTAGCTGTTTAATTACGTATTGTGAACTTAGGTGTCATTAGATTTTAGGACTAGTTCCCTTCCTCATGGGATTGACACCTTAGGTACTACGTGAACGACCCGTGTGCTTGTGGTAATTACCAAGGTTATAAATAGTAAAACTTAGTGCGCGTAACCTCGAGTGAACACTTAGCTTATTAAAGAGGTCAAACCTACCATTCTATACCTAGCAACATTGATGAAGGATTGTATTGATGAGCAGTTTGTTAAGTTTCTTGAACTTTTTAAACAACTCAAAATTAACTTATATTTTGTTGAGGATCTTTCACATATGCCCAAGTACTTTAAATTTCTAAATGATCTATTATTATGCAGGATAAAGTTAAAGGAATTATCTACAATGACACTAAGAATTGCTTTACCATCGTCCAAAACAAACTACCAAAAGTTTAAAGATCTAAGGAGTTTTATTATCCCTTGTTTAAATGGTAGTTTCTAAATTGAGAAAGCATTGACTAATTTATGGGCTAGTATATATTTGATTACCTACAAATTGTTTAAGAAATTGGGGTTAGGATTACCTAAACCAACCAGAATGAGCATTCAAGATAATAACATTAAATATGCACTTCTTGGAAGGAAACTCGTGTTTAATTAGTAATCTTATTTTATTTGGTTTTCATTATAGGTTTATAGGTTTTAATTTTTGTAGTTTAATTCATATTCTTTTTAATATTGTGGTTTATTATAAAAATTTATGCTATCGATTGATTAATGGGTATATACTATAAATTTATTAGTAATACGTCTACTTTAATTCAAATCTAGATCATTCCAATAATTCATCGATTTGGCATGCAATGATATGAAATGATATAATGCCTTTATTCTCTCAAAATGCTTTATACAAAAAGAAAGGTAAAATTTTCTAAAACATGTCTCCCCTTTATTTCTTAATTTGTTATATCTTTTTGTACACAAATTCTCTTCTTTCTAATGATATAGATTTAGATTAGTATTTTTAATTATAAATTATAACAAAAAGAACAAATAATAATAAATAACGTAAGAATAAATTCAAACTGTTCGTTCGAGTTTCTTCTTTCTGTCAAAAATTCCTTATAACGCTCTAAAAGGGTGGTAAGACTAAGCAGAAATGAGCTATAAAGGATACAACCAAGGTACTGATTGTGGTAATGTAATTGTTATTTTTTTTTCTTTTATGCCTTGGATATGTTTGCTACTTTACAAAAATAAAGGAATGTAAAATTTGGCTAGGTATAAAATTTATAGAAATTTACACGCCCATTAACATGACTGTGATGGTGGCCATGTTTCTCTAGATACTCAATTGAAGGTGTAACATGACCATATTTCACAAAAAGGTGAGTTATTTAAAAAGTTATAGAAAGATAGATAGATATGAACATGTCTTTATTGGTGATTGTGTTTCTAAAACAATATTGTAAGTGATCTACCGGCCTATTAACATACCCATGTTGACAAGCTAGGTAACAATTTGAGAAACAAAAAGATATATGGACAGGAACCCCATATTATTGACCATGTACCTTATTGACTCCTTTTATCTTATTTATTTGAAATTACAGAAAGATACAACCCTATATTAATGGCCATGTAAAATTTTCCAATGTTTAGGCATTGTACATAGGCAATAACATAGGCAATAACATAGGCATGTTTCTACCTTCTTTTAATTTTAAAGTTTTTAATGTCAAGATGATCGTGTTAAGTCCAAACATGATCATGTATTTACTTATGTTATTTTGGTTAAGAACATAGTCTACATATAAGCCAATGTTCTAGCCTGTGTTTAGCCTTTTATAAAATGTTATACCTAACATGCCCCTATTTAGCTCTATATGCCCATGTTAAAACCTAACATGCTCATGTTCTTTGAAAATTAAACCTACATTGGGCAAATTTTAGCTCTACATGCCCATGTTAAAACCTAACATGCTTATGTTCTTTGAAAATTAAACCTACATTGGGCAAGATAGGGCAAATACAAACTTTGTGATGTCACCTATGTTATGTTATATTTCTTTAAATCCTTTAATAACTACCTAAAACAACATTATTACTTTCTCTTATGTTCCTCTCCTTTAGGTGATGCACATCCTTCCTTCTTCGGTGATAAAACTAATTATCCAACTTATTTTTCTTGAAGTTTCAATGGATTGAGGAAAGTTTTATGGTTTATTTATAATTTCCTTCTTAAATTGATTCAAAAGACAATCAATTAGGATTACCTATGATGATTAAACCATTTTTTTTTTGGGGGGGGGGTGAACTTCTTTTTAGCAATTTGCATAGTGAATTTGAAATTTTAGGGTATGTTAAAATTACTTTGGGAAATTTCATACTGAATTTAAAACCCTACGACTCTTGAATGCTTTAAGATGAATTACTTTATGCAATTATTTATTTGTTTATTTAAATTGCATTATTATAAGTCTATTGAACTGTTTTAGGTAATTTCTATGGGGAAATTGTATTTTTTTGGTCTTTTGAATTGTTTAGGGTGAGTTTGGATAGTTTAGTTTCATTTATTATGATTCATAAAAAAAAGGGAGTTTTGTGATTAAATTGAATATTTGGGTTTGTTAAATGTCATTAAACTCTATGTTTTTTGAATTTTTATGGATTAAAATGGGATTTGTCTTATTCATTCTTATTTATGTTGCTAATTTGTGACTACTAAATTTTGTGATTGGATTAAGTTATTTTGTTTTGTTATGATATGATGAAAATAGATTATTCCCTTATTTGGGTAATTTATTTGTTCTTGTATTTCCGAAAATAATGACAGAGAGGACAAGCACATTGTACCAATGTTGAAAACAGGAAATGCCTAGGAAAAGGCAAATGGGTGAAGCTATTTCTCTTGAGCTACCTATACAACCAAAACCACCATATGATACTTCAATAGTCCATCCCATGATAAAATTTACTAAACCATCTCATATTGCTCGATTTGAGAGATTAATTTTCAATCCATTCAATGACAGCAAGTGCATTGATGAAAAAGTGCTCAATTATTTGATTGACTCAAAATGTTTAAAACCTGATCAGTGTTGCTAGTTGGGATCGCTTCTTCCTTATTGAGGAACCTACTTATGAGGAACTGACACTTGAGTTTTTGATAATTATGCTTGTTTGAAATCAAAAAGTGATAGAACTGTAATCAAGAACTTTAAAAGAAATCCTCTACAAGAGCTTTCAAAGTTTTGATTTCATCAAAAGTTAATCAAATGGAATTATTAAAAACCTTTTATAATTTTTGTGTTAATATGCCAAAGGGTTTTTCCTAGAAGTTGAAGGATTAGGTACATTTAGACACATACACAAGCATGCACACACATATATGCACACATATAGAGAAAAACAAACACACACAGGAACACATATAACCATCAAGACTCATATTTAATACACTAACAAAAACTTCATGTTATTTTTTTCATTATATACGATTTTAAAGAAAAATAAAAAGAAATTAATTACAAAATGGACCTGCATCTACATAAAAGAATCTGAACTAAATTGCAAATTCATTAGATTTGATACATAGAAGCTAACTAATGTATGGATAGGAGACAAATACTTAAACCAAACCCACAAGTAATCTTAAGCATAATAAGAACATAAGAAGCAAATGAATACAAACCTATTACTAATTTGTGAAAATATAGCAATTAAAGGACGTAAAGAACCACTTGTGTTCTCAACAACCTTTAATACACATTTACAAATATTGAAGAATGTGGATAACAATACTTTGCAATTTAAATACCTAATTCATAATCCTTTCTTTTAAGAAATTCAACTTTTAAAGAGATGGTTATAAAGAAGAGGAGGTAGTGGTATAACCATTGGATTACAAAGAAGATGAAGTGGTGGAACTTTTTATATAATTGGATTGTATGATCTAGGAAAATGGGTTTCTAATTGTTATTGACTCATTGAGAAATGAATGATTGACTCATTCTATACTAGAAATAGTTGTAGGAAATTTTTTTAATAACACATTTTTATTTCTCAATGATAGAGAAATAATTCATTTTATTTTACTAATGGAGACAACAACCAATTCATCCCAAAGAATTAACCATATTATAACAAAATAGAAAGCATAATAAATTAGAAAAACAAAGTAATAAAAATAAAAATGGGAAATGGGAAAATGGAAAAATAAATAATAAATAAGAGAGTCTTCTTTTTCTTATTCATAATGCTTTATGATCTTAAACCAATTACCTGCTTAAATACAATTATTAGGAAGAAGCACTATGACCTACTTCTAATATTCAATGTCTTTTGTTTAATTCTAGAAAAAATAGGGTAATTAACTACAGAGCCATATGAGGTAGGAAAACCTTAATTACAATTCTAAGGAAAGGAAATTATTTTCCTATAACCATTCCAATCAAGGAGAACAAACCATTCGACAGGGTAGTTACTTAGAGTTATTGTAGCACACCACTCTCATAGAACATATTCTTGAACATTCCGACGGCATTCGAGAACATACTCTACAAGGGTGGCATGCTAAAGCAACCAAACAATCAAACTCATTGAATTGTTTTTTCTTTTCAAACATCACACTCATATTACCGAAAACCACTAATCAAATCTGGGTCCATTTTTCCTAAACATCATCATCACAATTGTTATTACACTCATTAAGCAATCTCATTTACAAAAGTTTCTAATTTGGAAAGTCATTACAAAACAAAATTATTCAGATACACGTGGTACAATATTTGTGGAATGCATTCCTTAATACAAAAAATGGAAAAATCTATGCAGACGCGAGCTTATCCTGACCATTACCTCTTACTCGAATGCAGTGGCTCGACTCCAATTTGTCTAATTGGAAATCTTTTCTAAGCCTGAAAAATGTTGCAAATATTGGGTTGAGTTTTGTGAATTCAGTGAGTGGACCATCCTCGATAGCTCACTCAATCACATAACACATCAATTCATGTACTCATAAAATCCACATTACTTCATCAATTCAATATGATAAGTCACATACATTTTATATTCACTTAAATCATATTTCACATTCAAAAATCATTGAAACTATCTATTTCAACCATTTAAATCATACATATCAAATGTATATAAAATGCTCATGAGACTGACTTTCAATTAGTATTGTAGTGATCGAGTACCTGTAACTGTCCCATATCCATTGTAAATACTGGGCTCATTAATAACTATCGCTTATCTCTTGGGGATATAGGGCTCATTTTACATAGTGAGCCTTTGGTTCTTAATCACTTTCTAAGTTTTAAGCTCTTTTTTCACTTTCTGAGCTTTAAACTCTTTTTGGGTGGCTACTTCGATCACAACAGCCTTTATCTATTCATGCATTCATGTAATGAAATTCATGACATTAACATATATTCAATCGGTCACTTCATTTCAGTTTCAATTTTACGTTCACATTTATCATCGGACCTTAGCCCGGCATTTAGTAATAATGTTGAGTAACACTTATTCATTCAAATTCATATTCAAGGAGCACTTCCAATGATTTTTACATTTATCAAACTCCTTAGACTATTTATGTCCAGTATTGTCTCAATCACATTTATATTCAGTAGTAATTCAATACAAGAATTTTAAACAGAACAAATAATGAAAATAAGACCATTTAGGTCGACTCACAGTATGCTCCAGATTAGCATTAGCTTCTATGATCTGGAAACGTCTAGATGCGGACATTCTATCCTATGTATTCACATCATGCAACATACACATTGTACACACATTACTAATTTGCACAATCACGTAAACATTCAATTATACACATATATATGTGTAATGTTTAATGCATGCTTAATTTGACCATTCTGGGTATGTTTCCTTAATCACATGTCTTTATCATTCAAACATCATTATTTGTATATGTCTTGCTTATTCTAAGGTTCATAGCTCAAGGAACTTGATTATTCTAGTCTCATAATTCAATCATTCATTAGTGGTATTCTAGCATTTTTTTAATCTCATAATATTCAATTCTTATTCATCTTTACGTAATACACATCATTTATCTCATTTGAATCACATTAGCCATATAAGATCACTTTAATTTCTATAATGTCTCCAATTTTTTTCCAGATTTGAATGTTTGATGTATAACAATCCATTCTCAAACTATAACCTCCATTATCATTCTAAATATATCACTCATTTAATCACTTAATCCAAACATCGTTCTAGGTTCAATTCAAGCTTCATTTAAGCTTAGAAGCATCATAGGGAAGTGCCTAACCATTGGTTGTCCCAAACCACACTTAAAAGAAGCACATTGGATGTTTAACCAATTCCCATGATCATGGAAAATTCCCACGAACATGGGATTTGTGGGCAGAAATTTTCTGCCTTTGTTAGGCATCTGATTTTCCAATTTTTCTAACTCTATTTTCAGGTCAGTTTTGTATGAAAATTATGACCTAGAAAATGAGATATATAGGCAAAACTTATATGTATTAAGTTTCAAATTACATAAACTTTATGCAGTTTTGTTCATTATTTTGCAATTTATGCCCAAAATACTAAAGAATGTTCTCAAACTACAATAGCACCCAGTACTTAACTTCAAGCCAAATTTTAAAATACTTAGGGACAAAATTCCGATTCCATTCCTTCATGAAAATTGTAGCCATATGTCTCTAGTTTAATTTAAATTAAAAATAATCCCATTTGAATATCTATGGATCAATATATGGCTAAAATACAGATTCATATTCAATGAAAACACTCCATCTAACATCTTTCAGCACATTTCTCTGTCATTTTCATCCTAGTTCATCTTTTTTGCTTAGTCTATCATTTCTAGCTTATGTCCTCATTATTTCCTCTTCATTCCTACCTCCATTTTAGTTCAATATCAATAACAAAAAATTCATAACCTATGATTGATCATTAACACCAAAAATAGAACATGTCATATACACATTCAACATATATTCTTTTCACTTATATCTTACTCCATTATCACATTGATTTCACTTCTAAACTATCACACTAATTCTTCCCATTTCAAGAAACCATAGTACTCCCTTTCATTAGCTTCAAACTCATTTTAGTTCACCTCTATAACCACCAAATACATCCATGTTATTAATCAAAGAAATCAAAACATGAAACATTCATTTACTAGTCAAATTTTCTACACTTTTTTCTACATCATTGTCATAATCTTTCCAATTCAAAATCATCTCAACAACAACTTGTGAAATATTGATCATTGAATATACAAAAGCAAGACATTAATGTGTTCATTTCATCAACCACATTCCAACATATATAGAACACCATTTACACTATTAATCCAATAATATATCATTCCATAATCTATTACCCATAAAAACACAAAAGTAAGACATGGGTATATCTATTATTTATCCATGTTACACACATATATTCAACACCCTTATCATAGTCATTAAATTTCAAAATAAACACCATATTTAATTCATTTCAAACAACCTATGAAGATTAAAGTATAACTTACTTGATTTAGCTCCAAAATCTTCAAGATTTCACTTAGCCCTAGCTCTCCAAATAACCCACGTTCATTATCATCCAAGAGTGATAAGGTTGGGTCTTTAGTGAGAATGAAAGAGAGAGCAAGATGGAAGCAAGATGTAACGTTGATGAAGGCTTGGAGATTCAAAGACCGTGAAGAAGGAGAATGAAGAAGAAAATTACGAAGAGAAGAAGAGATGAGAGACTTATAAGAGAAATGGGAGTAAATAATAAAGTGAAAGACCAATTATGTCTTTCATTTGGTGACATGGTATGGCATGTGGTGTGGCAAGTGACACATGTCACTTGCTTTTCTTATGGTCTCTCCTTGGTCTTTTATTTAACTAGTCAATTTGTCTCCAATTTTCAATCCAACTTTCTCCCAATTTTTAATGACATATGTCATTCATCAAAATTTCTACTACCATCTGACACTTATTTTTGTTACTATTCATCAATTGTACTGCCACTTGACATTTTTCCTTGTCTAAAAAATTACCCATAATTTCAAAAAATTTCCTAAATTTCACCAAAAATTTTAAATCACTAATTATACACGCCAACTCAATTTTTAAGGCACATAATCCACAATTCACATTATAATCACATTAAATATCAATTATACCTGGAAAATGTCAAATGAGTGTATGTACAGTTATTGAAATGTGTGCAAAACAGTCAAATTCACGTATGTGTATACGAACATTATGCATGAGTATGAAATGCATTTTTCTAATCTCTCATTGCTTTTTTTTTCATTTACAGAAATTTAGGGTTTTAACCTTTAATATGAAAACGAGATGTTACAGTTATAAAGAAAAAATACTCCAATTTCGCTTACGTTTTCACCAAAAGCAAATACTTCTTGTTTTTCAATTTTAAATCAATTATCTGATATATAAATTACATGCCACGTGGATGATATCTAATAAATGATGTTACATCAGCATTGTTAATTACAGACTTAATGATGTGTTACTTTGGCTACAAATTAAAAGTTCAAAAATTTTATTGATATTTTTAATACTTCTAGGTAGTATTTCAAAATTGGTTAAAATCTATAATTTTTTTGTGATTTACCTTATTTATTATTTTATGCAAAAAAAGGGATTGTTTCCAAGTTCTTTTGTTCATATGTTAAGTTTGCATGGTGGTTGCTTAGGACCACCAATTGAAAAATGGTAATTCATTAAGAAGAGATGAGTTAAAATAAAAAATTTGTGAGAAATTATGTAAAGTAGTGTACGGGCTTATGTGTAAAAATGGATGTGGAGATTGCTATGGGCTACTTTAGTCCTTATTCCCCTAATATCTTCTTTTTATTAGTAAGGAAAAGTTTCTATTTAGTCCATATCTTTTTCTTATTTTTTATAATTTCTTCTGAATTTCATAATTTATGAAAATCATTAAAACTAATTTTTATTTTCTATTCTTTTTTCATAATGTGCTTTACCATTAACTAAATAAATATTATTTAATTGTTTAATGTTAATTACTAATAAGAATTATGACTAATATAATAGTTTATTTTAATTTTTTAATTAATTTAAATTTAAAATTTTTACAATAAAAATTTTAAAATTAGAGAATAATTGAACAAAAAATATTTTTAAATTTAAAATATCTTTAAAATTTATATTTGAAATAATTATTTATGG
>JAOQML010000006.1:22893267-22922242 GCA_027568935.1 Erythroxylum urbanii | reverse complement strand
ATGATCGTATCTAGGTTGTCGTTTAATAAGAATGCTAGGATACATGTTCCTAGTCATTACCCTTAGGAGAAATTTCCTCCAATGAATGTTTATTAATAATTGCAATTTATGTCGAGGATCCATAATAGCATGATAACATCGGTCACCCGAAACTAAGGTATTTTTCCATTGATTTTTCAGATTTAATTATTTCCTTCGATTTGCGATTTTTCCCTTTGATTTTCTATTATTGCCGTGATTAAATAAAATCCCCCTTTTTACTTTTGTTATTTATTTCTTTTAAATTCGCACTTATTACCCTAAGAATTCCTCGTGGGAACGATATCCGCTTACCGCTACTACATTAATTTGTTTTAACGAAAGTGAATTCTTTTATAATTTGTTGCAAGCGACAGCATCACCAACTAGGCATCTTTAGCAGGCAAAACACACCATTGCGCAACTTTAGTGGAATAAACACTCCATTGGCACACCTTCGGGAGGAAACACAGCTCATTAGCACACCATCATTAGGAAGCACAACTCGTTAACCCACCTTCGGTGGGCAAAACAGCCCGATGATAGGTTAGCTAGGCACCTTTAGTGGGAAAAATAGCACGTTGGCATGGTCGCTCTATTGGCACGGACTCTTGGCATCTTCAGTGGGAAAATAACGTATTGGCATGGTCACTGGGCATCTTCATTGGGAAAATAGCCCATTGGACGAAATAGGACGTTGGCATGATCGCTAGGCATCTTCGGTAGCAAAAACAGCCCATTGGTACAGTCGCTAGGCATCTTCAATGAGAAAATAGCCTGTTGGCATGCCTTCGGTGGGAAAAATGACACATTTTTGCATCTTTGGTATCAAAAACAGCCCATTGGCACATTCGCTAGGCATCTTCAATGAGAAAATAGCCTGTTGGCATGCGTTCGGTGGGAAAAATGGCACATTTTTATGGTCACTAGGTAGCTTCGGTGGCCAAAATAGCCTGTTAGCGTGATCGCTAGGCATCTTCAGTAGGAAAAAAAGCTTGTTGGCATTCAAGGGGCAAAACCACCCATTGGCACATTCGCTAGGCGCCTTTGGTAGGAAAAATAGCTCGTTTGCACACCTTCGTTAGGTAAAATAGCCCGTTGGCACACCTTCGATGGGAGAAATGACACGTTTACACGATCGCTACGTACGATCAATAGGTAAAATAGCCCGTTAGCACGATCGCTAGGCATCTTCAGTAGGCAAAACAGACCATTGGGTACCTTTAGTGAAAAAATAGCCCTTTGGCATACCTTTGATGGGCAAAACATTCCATTGGGTACCTTCAGAGGGAAACAGAGCCAGTCAGGCACCTTCAGTAGGCCAAATAGCCCGTTAGCACACTTTTGATAGGAAACACAGCCTGTTGGCACATATTTGGTGGGAAATATAGTCCGTTGGCACACCTTTGGTAGGTAAAACAACCCAATGGCTCATTCGCTACGCACCTTTGATGTGAAAAATAGCCCGTCGGTACAGTTACTAGGCATCTTTGATGGGAAAAACAACCCATTGGCACACCTTCGGTGGGAATAACGGCACGTGACACGGTTGCTACACACCTTTGGTAGGCGAAATAGCCCGTTAACACATTCGCTAGGCACCATTGGTGGGAAAAACTACCCATTGGCCATCTCACTAGGCACCTTTGTTAGGAAAAATAGCCCATTTGCACAACTTCGGTAGGCAAAACAGACCATTGGGCACCTTCAGTGGAAAAAATAGCACGTTGGTATACCTTTGATCGGCAAAACAACCTGTTGGCACACATTCGACGGGAAACACAACCTGTTAGCATACATTCACTAGGAAACACAGCTCGTTAGCACACCTTCAGTAAGCAAAATAGCCTGATTGCGTACTCGCTATGCACCTTTGTAAGGAAAAATGGCCTGTTGGCACGATCCCTAGGCATCTTCGATGGGAAAAACAAACCGCTGGCCCACCGTCAGTGGGAAAAATGGCATGTTGGCATGGTCGCTAGGCACCTTCAGTAAGCAAAATGACTTGTTAGAATAGTCGCTAAGCATCTTTGGTAGGCAAAACTGCCCGTTCGTAAGTTCGCTAGGCACCATTGGTAGCCAAAACAACCCGTTCGCACTCCTTCGATGGATGAAATAGACTATTAGGCACCTACAACAAAAAAAATAGCTCGTTGGCACACCTTCAGTTAGCAAAACCGCCCATTGGCACACATTCGATGGGAAACACATCCTATTGGCACACAATCGGTGGGAAACACCGCTCGTTGGCACACCTTTGGAGGGTAAAACAACCAAATTGCATGTTTGATACGCACATTGGGTGGGAAAAATAGCCTGTTGGCATGATCGCTAGGCATCTTCGATAGGAAAAACAACCTATTGGCAAACCATCGGGGGGAAAATGACATCTTTGCTAAGCACCTTTTATGGTCAAAATAGCCTGTTGGCGCGATTGCTTAGCATCTTTGGTGGGAAAAACAACCTGTTAGGAAAAATAGCACGTTGGCATGGTCACTAGTGACCTTTAATGGGCAAAATAGTCCATTCGGATGTTCACTAGGCACCTTAGGTTGGAAAATTAGGCTATTGGCACACCTTTGGTGGGAAAAACACCACAGTTGCATGATCGTTAGACACCTTCAGTGGGCAAAATAGCCCATTGGCATGGTCTCTAAGCATCTTTGGTGGGCAACATATCCCATTGGCACAGTGGTTAGGCATCATTGGTGGACAAAATAGTCTGTTGGGCACCTTCTATGAGAAAAATAGCCCATTGGAACACCTTTCGTAGGCAAAATAGCCCGTTGGCACATCTTAGCTAGGTGAACCATCAAGTTGGCACGGTTGCTAGGCACCTTTGATGGGAAAAATAGCCCATTCACATGTTCGCTAGGCACCATCGATAGGAAAAACAGCCTGTTGGAACACCTTCGGTTGGAAAAAGACCACAATCACATAGTCTTTTGAAACCTTTGGGGGTCAAAATAGCCCGTTGACACGTTCGCTAGGCACCTTCGATGAGCAAAACAACTCATTGACATGATCGTTAGGCATCTTCAGTGGGCCAAACAGTCCGTTGGGGCCCTTTGGTGTGGAAAATAGCCCTTTAGAACACCTTGGATAGGGAAAATAGCCCGTTGGCACACCTTTGATGGACGAAATAGCCTATTGACACATTCACTAGGCAACTTCGTAGGGAAAAACAACCCATTGGCACACCTTCGTTGGGGAAGCTAGCACGTTGGTACAATAGCTAGGAAACTTTGGTGGGCAAAATAGCCTGTTGACATGGGCGTTAGGCATCTTTGGTAGGCAAAACAGCCCATTGGGCACCGTTAGTAGGAAAACAGCCCATTAGGCATCTTCAGTGGGCAAAATAGCCCATTGACACGGTTTCCAGGGAACTTTGGTGGGCAAAACATCCCGTTGGCAAAATTGCTAGGCACCTTTGGTGGGAAAGATAGCCTGTTGGACAAGTTCGGTGGAAAATACAGCCTATTTACACAACTTTAGTAGGTAAAATAGCCCGTTACCATGCCTTCAGTGGGTAAATCAGCCCGTTGGCACCCCATTGATAGGCAAAATAGCCCGTAGGAACACCTTTGATGGGCAAAACAGCCCAATGGCACAATTATTGGGTAGCTTTAGTGGGAAAAACAGATCGTTGGGCATCTTTGATGGGAAACATAACCCGTTCGCACATCATCGATGGGAAAACAGCATGTTGGCACGTTCACTAGACACGTTTAGTGGGAAAATATCTCATTAGAACGATCGCTAAACACATTTGGCGAGTAAAACAGACCATTAGGCAACTTTCATGGAAAAAACAGTCAATTGGCACACCTTTAGGAGGAAACACAGCTCATTGGCACACCATCATTGGGAAGCATAGCTCGTTGGCCCACCTTCAGTGGGCAAAACATCCAGATGACAGGTTAGCTAGGCACCTTCAGTGGGCAAAATAGTTTGTTGGCATGGTTGCTAGGCATCTTCAGTGGGAAAATAGCCCGTTAGGTGAAATAAGATGTTGGCATGGTTAGTAGGCACCTTCGGTAGGAAAACCAGCACATTGGTAGGTTGCTAGGCATCTTTGATGAGAAAACAACCCGTTGGTATGGCTTCAGTGGGAAAAACGACACGTTCGTATGGTCATTAGGCGCCTTTGGTGGGCAAAATAGCCTGTTAGCGTGATCACTAGGCACATTCTGTGGGCAAAATAGACCGTTAGGCACCTTTATTTAGAAAAACAACCCGTTGGCATACCTTCAGGGGGTAAAACCACCCATTGGCACATTCGCTAGGCACCTTCTATAGGAAAAACATCTTGTTCGCACACCTTCGTTAGGTAAAACAACTCATTGGCACACCTTTGATGGGAAAAACAAAACGTTCGCACAATTGCTATACACCACTAGTGGGTAAAATAGGCCATTAGCATGGTCGCTAGGCATCTTCAGTGGGTAAACAAACCATTGGGCACCATCAGTGAAAAAAACAGCCCTTCAGCATATCTTCGATGGGCAAAACATTCCATTGGGCACCTTCAAAGGGAAAAAAGCCCATCAGGCACCTTCGATGGGCCAAATAGCCTGTTGGAACACCTTCGATGCGAAACACAGCCCGTTGGCACACCTTCGATGGGAAACACAGCCCGTTGGCACACCTTCAGTAGGAAATACAGCCCGTTGGCACACCTTCGATGGGTAAAACAGACCGATGGCACGTTCGCTATGTACCCTTTGGTATGAAAAATAACACGTTCGCTATGCACCCTTTGGTATGAAAAACAATCCATCTGCACACCTTCGGTGGGAATAGCGACACGTTAGCACGGTTGCTAGGCACCTTCGGTGGGAAAATAGCCTATTAGCACTTTCGTTAGGCGCCATCAGTAGGAAGAATTGCCTGTTAGTAAGTTTGCTAGGTACCTTTATTGGGAAAAACAACCCATTTGCACAACTTCAGTTGGCAAAACAGACCATTGGGCACCTTCAGGGGAAAAAATAATATGTTGGCACACCTTCGATGGGCAAAACATTCTGTTAGGCACCTTCAGAGGGAAAAAGAGCCCATCAGGCACCTTTAGTGGGCCAAATAGCCCATTCGCACACCTTTGGAACAAAACATAGCCCGTTGGCACACCTTCTGTGGGAAACATAGCCCATTGACACACCTTTGGTAGGAAATACAGCCTGTTGGGACACCTTCAATGGGTAAAACAGCCAGATGGGACGTTCGCTATACATCTTTGGTGTGAAAAGTAGCCCATTGGCACGGTCGTTAGGCATCTTTGATGGGAAAACAGCCAGATTAGCACAGCTACTAGGCACCTTCGGCAGGCAAAATAACCTATTAGCACGTTTGCTAGGCGCCATCGGTGGGAAAAACTGCCTATTGATAAGTTCATTAGGCACCTTTGTTAGGAAAAATAGCCCATTTGCACAACTTCGGTGGGCAAAATAGACCATTGGGCATCTTCAATGGAAAAAACAACCCATTGGCACACATTATGTGGGAAACACAGCCTATTAGCACATATTCGGTGGGAAACACAGCTCATTGGCACACCTTCAGTGGGTAAAATAGCCCAATTGCACGTTCGTTATGCACGTTTGTTAGGAAAAATAGCCCGTTGGCACGATCGCTAGGCATCTTCTATGGAAAAACAACCTGTTGGCCCACCCTCGGTGGGAAAAATGGCATTTTTGGCACGGTGTTTAGCACCTCTAGTGGGCAAAATGACTGGTTATAACAGTCGGTAGACACCTTCGGTGGGCAAAACTGCTCGTTGGCAAGTTCGCTAGGCACCTTCGGTAGGAAAAACAATCCGTTCACACACCTTCGGTGGACAAAACAGACCATTATGCACCTTCAGTGGAAAAATGACCCGTTGGCACAGCTTTGGTTGGGAAAACAACCCGTTGGCACACATTTGGTGGGAAACATAGCCTGTTGGCACATAATTGGTGGGAAACACCACCCGTTGGCATAGCATCGATGGGCAAAAAAACTAGATTTCATGTTCGGTATGCACCTTAAGTGAGAAAAACAGCCTAATGGCACGGTTGCTAGGCATCTTCGATGGGAAAAACAACCCGTTGGAACACCATCGGTGGGAAAAATGACATGTTGACACAGTAGCCAAGCACCTTCGGTGGACAAAATAGGTCGTTGGCACAGTTGCTAGGCACCTTCGGTGGCCAAAATAGTCCGTTGGGCACCTCCAATGTAAAAAACAACATGTTGGCATAACTTCAATGTGTAGAATAACCCATTGGCACATTCGCTAGGCATCTTCAATGGGAAAAACAGCCCATTAACACACCTTCGGACAGGAAAATAGCCCGTTGGCTCATCTTTCGTGGGAAAAATAGCCGGTTAGCACACCGTCGGAAGATAAAATAGCCCAATGGCATAGTCGATAGGCATCTTCAATGGGAAAAATAGCACGGTGACACAACTTTAGTGGGAAAAACAATACATTTGTACGGTGGCTAGGCACCTTCAATGGGAAAATAACCTGTTAGCACAGTTGTTAGGCAACTATGGTGGGAAAAATTGACCATTGGGTACCTTCAGTGGAAAAGACTGCACGTTGGCACAATTTCGGTAGGCAAAATAGGCCATTAGCACACCTTTGGTGGGAAACACAACCTGTTGGGCACCTTCGGTTCGAAACACGACCAGCTTGCACACCTTTGGCAGATAAAATAGTCCGTTGGCACTATAGCGAGCAGCTTCAATGGAAAAAAAAATCCTATTGGCACACCTTTAGTGGGAGAAACAGCACATTGGCAAGGTCGCTAGGTACCTTCGGCAGGCAAAATAGCCCATTGGCATGGTCCCTAGGCACCTTCGGTGGGCAAAACAAACCTTTGGCCACCTTCAAAGGAAAAAATGGCTTGTTGGCACACTTTCGGTCTATAAAACAACCCATTGGCGCACATTAGGTGGGAAGCGCAGCCCGTTGGACACCTTCGGGGGGAAACACATCCCGTTGAACACCTTCAGTGGGAAACACAGCTCGTTGGCACACCTTCGGTTGGGAAAATAGCCAGTTGGCACATTTTCGGTGGGTAAAATAGCCCGATTACACGTTCGCTACGCAACTTCATTGGGAAAAATAGCACATTGGCACACCTTCCATAGGCAAAACAGACTGTTAGCACACATTCGGTGGGAAACACAGCCCATTGGCACACAATCTGTGGGAAACACCACTCGTTAGCGCAATTGTTAGGCACCTTTGATGGGCAAAATAGACCATTGGGCACCTTCAGTGGAATAGACAGCCCGTTGGAACACTTTTGGTGGACAAAACAGTCCGTTAGGTCTTTAGAGGGAAAAAGAGCCCGTCAGGCACCTTTAGTGGGCCAAATAGCCCGTTGGCATACCTTCGGTGGGAAACATAGCCCGTTGGTGTTGTTGCTAGGAGTATTTGATAGGAGAAACAACCCATTGGCACACTTTCGGTGCAAAAAATGACAAATTGGCACAATTGCTGGGCACCTTTGGTGGGCGAAATAGCTCATTAGTACATTTGCTAGGTACCTTAGATGGGAAAAATTGTAGTTTGGCAAGCTCACTAGGCACCTTTGTTAGGAAAAACTGCCCATTCACACACCTTCGGTGAGAAAAATAGACCATTGGGCAACTTCAGTGGAAAAACAACCCATTAACACACCTTCGGTCGGATAAACAGTCCCTTGGCACACATTCAGTGGGAAACACAGCCCGTTGGCACACCTTCAGTGAGAAAGACATCCCGTTGGCACACTTTTGGTGGGAAAAATAGCACGTTGGCATGGTCACTAGGCACCTTCAGTGGGAAAAACAACACATTAGCAATGTCGCTAGGTACCTTCGGTGGGAAAAATATCCTATTGGCATGATCGTCAGGTATCTTCAGTGGGAAAATAAGCCGTTGGGCAAAATAGGACATTGGCATGGTCGCTGGGCACCTTCGGTAGGAAAAACAACCTGTTAGCACGGTCGCTAGGCAACTTTGATGGGAAAAACAGCCTATTGGCACACCTTCGGTGGGAAAAACAGCACGTTCATATGGTCGCTAGGCACCTTTAGTGGGCAATATGGCCCGTTAGTGTAATCGCTAGGCACCTTTAGTGGCCTAAACAGATCGTTGGGCACCATCAGTGGAAAAAATAGCCTGTTGCCATACCTTAAGTGGGCTAAACTGCCCTCTGGCACATTCTCTAGGCAACTTTGGTAGGAAAAACAGTTCGTTCCTAAAGCTTTAGTAGGTAAAACAGCAAGTTGGCACATATTTGGTGGGAAAAATGACAAGTTGGCCAGGTTGCTATGCATCTTCAGTGGGTAAAATAGCCCGTTAGCATGATCGCTAGGCACTTTCGGTGGGTAAAACAGACCATTAGGCATCTTCAGTGGAATAAACAGCCCGTTGGCACACCTTCTGTGGGCAAAACTGTTCGTTGGGCTCCTACAGAGGAAAAAAAAGCCAATCAGGCACCTTCAGTGGGCCAAATAGCTTGTTGGCACACCTTCGGCGGGAAACATAGCCCATTGGCACAACTTCAGTAGGTAAAACAGCCTAATGGTAGGTTTGCTATACACCTTTGGTGGGAAAAATAGCCCATTGGCATGTTTGCTAGGCATCTTCGATAGGAAAAACAACCCATTGGCATACCTTCGGTGGGAAAAAAGGCACATTGGCGAAGTTGCTAGGCACCTTCGTTAGGCAAAATAGCCCGTTAGCACATTCCCTAGGCACCTTCGGTGGGAAAAGCTGCACGTTGGCAAGTTCGCTAGGCACTTTTGTTAGGAAAAATAGCCCATTCGCACACCTTCGATGAGCAAAACAGGTCATTGGGCACCTTCTGTGGAAAAAACAACCTACTGACACACCTTTAGTCGACAAAACAGCGTGTTGGCACACATTCGGTGGGAAACACAGCTCGTTGGCACACCTTCAGTGGGAATGACAACCCGTTGGCACACCTTCGGTGGGTAAAACATCTCGATTGCATTTTTGTTATGCGCCTTCGGTGGGAAAAATAGTGCGTTAGGATGGTCGTTAGGCATCTTCGATTAAGAAAACAACCCCATTGGCATACCTTCGATGGGAAAAATAGGATGTTGGTAGAATCGCTAGCACCTTCGGTAGGCAAAATAGCTTGTTAGCACGGTCGCTAGGCACCTGTTGTGTGCAAAACGGACTGTTGGGCACCTTTAATGGAAAAAACAGCCTGTTGGCATAACTTTGGTGCGTAGAACAACTTGTTGGAGTGTTCGCCATGCACCTTGGGTGGGAAAAACAACCTATTCGTACACGTTCGGTGGGAAAAACAAACCAACTGGAAAAATAGCCTATTGGCATATCATCATTGGGCAAAATAGTCCGATGGTGCAATCGCTAGGCATCTTCGATGGGGAAAACAACGGGTTGGCACACGTTCGGTGGGAAAAATAGCACGTTGGCATGGTCGTTAGGCAGCTTCAATAGGAAAAACAACCCGTTACCACGGTCACTAGGCACCTACGACAGGCAAAATTAATGATTGGGCATCTTTAGCAAAAAAAACAGCTCACTGGCACAATTTTGGTTGGCAAAATAGCATGTTGACACATTCGCTAGGCACCGACAATGGGAAAAAGATCCCGTTCGCACAACTTTACTGGACAAAACAGTCCGTTGGCACTATGGTTAGGCACCTTCGGTGGAAAAAATAGCCTTTTGGCATACCTTCAGTGGGAAAAATAGCACATTGGCACGGTCGCTAGGCTTTAATAGGAAAAATAGCCCATTGGCACAGTCGCTAGGCACCTTCGGTGTGCAAAACATACCATTGAGCACCTTGAGTGGAAAAAAGAGCCCTTTGGCATAGCTTTGGTGGGAAAAACTGTCTGTTGGGTGCCTTCAGAGGGAAAATGAGCCCATCAGGTAACTTCAATGGCCAAATAGACCATTCACACACTTTTGTTGGGAAACATAACCCATTGGCACACCTTCGGTGGGAAACACAGCCCGTTGACACACCTTCAGTGGGTAAAACAGCATGATGGCACGTTCGTTATGCACCTTTGGTAGGAAAAACAACCCATTGACAGGTTCCTTAAAAACCTTTGGTGGGAAAAACAACAAGTTGGCATGGTCGCTAGGCACCTTTGATGGGCAAAATAGCCTATTGGAAAGGTTGCTAGGCATCTTTGGTGGGAAAAACAGCCCATTGGGCAAAATAGAACATTGACCTAGTCATGAGGGAGCTTTAATGGGCAAAATAGCCCATCGACATGCTCGCTAGGTATCTTAGGTGGGAAAAATAGCCCGTTGGCACACCTTTGGTGGGAAAACAGCACGGTTGCACAATCGCTAGACACCTTCAGTGGGCAAAATAGCACATTGGCATGGTCGCTAGGCACCTTTGGTGGGCATAACAACCAATTGACACGTTTGCTAGGCACCTTTGGTGGGAAAACAGTACATTGTGACACCTTTAATTGGCAACACATCCTGTTGGCTCATCTTTGGTGGGAAACACAGCCCATTGGCACACCTTCGGCCGACAAAATATCCCATTGGCACATCTTTGGTAAGAAACACAGTGCATTGGCACACCTTCGACAGATAAAATACCCTGATGGCACAGTCGCTAGGCATCTTCGATGGGGAAAGTAGCACATTGGCACACCTTCGGTGGGAAAAACTACCCATTGGAACAGTCATTAGGCACCTTCAGTAAGCAAAATAGCTCGTTAGCACAGTCACTAGGCACGTTCGGTGGGCAAAATTGACCATTGGGCACCATTAGTTGTATAAACAGCCCGTTGTCACATCATCAGTGGGCAAAATGGCCGGTTGGAACATTCACTATGCACCGTCGATGGGAAAAACAACCCCATCGCACACCTTTGGTAGGCAAAACAGTCCATTGGTAATGTTGCTAGGCACATTCGGTGAAAAACAACTCTTTGGCACACCTTCAGTAGGAAAAGCATCACATTGGCACAATCACTAGGCACCTTCAGTGGGCAAAATAGCCCATTGACATGATCGCTAGGCACCTTCAGTGGGTAAAATATTGGGCACCTTCAGTGGAGAAAACAACCTGTTGGCACGTCTTCGGTTAGAAAAATAGCCCGTTGACATCCTCACTAGGCACCTTTGGTGGGAAAAATAGCACATTGGCATGGTTGCTAGGCATCTTCGGTGGGTAAAATAGCCTGTTGGCACGGTTGCTAGGCATCTTTGGTAGGAAAAACAACCAGTTGGGCAAAATAACACATTGGCATGGTTGTTACGGACATTCGATGGGATAAATAGCCATTGGGATGTTCGCTAGGCACTTTAGGTGGGAAAATTAGCCCGTTGCCACACCTTTGGTGTGAAAAACAACACGGTTGCAAGATCGCTAGACACCTTTGGTAGACAAAATAGTCGGTTGACATGGTCGCTAGGCACCTCTGGTGGGCATAACAACTCATTGACACGTTTGCCATAGGCACAGTCACTAGGCATCTTCTTCGATAAGAAAAGAACCTGTTGGCACGCCTTCGGTGGGAAAAATGGCAAGTTCTCATGGTCGCTAGGCACTTTCGGTGGGCAAAATAACCTGTTAGCGTCATCTTTAGGCACCTTCGGTGGGCAAAACAAACCGTTGGGCACCTTCAATGGAAAAAGAAGCCTGTTGGCATACTTTCAGGGGGCAAAACCACACATTGGCACATTCGCTAGGCACTTTTAGTAGGGAAAGCAGCTCGTTCACACACCTTTGATGGGTAAAACAGCCCGTTGGCACACCTTCGATGGGAAAAATGACACATTCGCACGGTCGCTATGCATCATTAATGGGTAAAATAGCCCATTAGCACAGTTGGTAGGCATCTTCAGTGGGAAAAACAGACCATTGGGCACCTTCAGTGGAAAAACAACCCTTTTGCATACCTTCGATGGGCAAAACATTCCGTTAGGCACCTTCAAAGGGAAAAAGAGCCCGTGAGGCACCTTCAGTGGACCACATAGCCCATTAGCACACCTTTGTTAGGAAACATAGCCCGTTGGCACACCTTCAGTGGGAAACACAACCCATTGGAACACCTTGGGTGGGAAATACAGCCCGTTGGCACACCTTCGGTGGGTCAAACAAGTCGATGGCTCGTTCACTATACACCTTCGGTGTGAAAAATAGCCCATTAGCATGGTCGTTAGGCATCTTCGATGGGAAAAACAACCCATTGGCACACCTAAGGTGGGAATAACGACATGTTGGCACGGTTGCTACACAAGGCAAAATACCCGTTAGCATATTCGCTAGGCACCATTGGTGGGAAAAATTGCCAGCTGGCAAGTTTGCTAGGCACCTTTGTTAGGAAAAACAACCCATTTGCACAACTTCGGTGGGCAAAGTAGACCATTGGGCACCTTCAATGAAAAAAATAAGACGTTGGCACACCTTTAATGGGAAACACAGCCTATTAGCACACATTCGCTGGGAAAACACAGCTCATTGACACACCTTCAGTGGGTAAAATAGTCGGATTGCATGCTCGCTATACACCTTTGTTAGGAAAAACAACCCGTTGGCACGGTTGATAGGCACGTTCAGTGGGTAAAATGACTTGCTAGAACAGTCGCGGCAAGTTTGCTAGGCACCTTCTGTAGGAAAAATAACCCGTTTGTAATCCTTCGGTGGACAAAACAGACCATTAGGCACCTTCAGTGGAAAAAACAGCCCATTGGCCCACCTTCGGTTGGCAAAACAGCCCGTTGGCACACATTCGGTGGGAAACACAGCCCGTTGGCAGACAATCGGTGGGAAACACCGCTCGTTGGCACACCTTTGGTGGGCAAAACAATCAGATTTCAAGTTTGCTATCCACCTTGGGTGGGAAAAACAACCTGGTGGCAGGATCGCTAGGCATCTTTGATGGGAAAAACAACCCGTTGGCACACCATCGGGGGGGAAAATGACATGTTGACACAGTAGCTAGGCATCTCTAGTGGGCAAAATGACTCGTTGGCAAGGTCGCTAGGCACCTTTGGTGGGCAAAATAGACCGTTGGGCACCTTCAACGTAAAAAATTACCCGTTGGCAAAACTTCAATGTGCAGAATAACTGACTGGCACATTAGCCAGGCACCTTGGTTAGGAAAAACAACCCGTTTGCAACCTTCGGTGGGCAAAACAGACCATTGGAAACCTTTGGTGGAAAAAATAGCCCATTGGCACACCTGCAAATAGGAAAACAGCCCGTTGGCACATCTTTGGTGGGAAACACAACCGTTAGCACATTGTCAGAAGGCAAAATAGCCCAATGGCACAGTCAGTAAGCATCTTCGATGGGAAAAATAGCATGGTGGCACACCTTCAATGGGAAAACAACATATTGGCATGGTCGCTATGCACCTTCAATGGGAAAAATAGCCCGTTAGGACAATCATTAGGCAACTACGGTGGGAAAAATTGACCGTTGGGTACCTTAAGTGGAAAAAAATAGCACATTGACACAATTTCGGCGGGCAAGATAGCCTGTTGGCACACCTTTGATGGGAAACATAGCTCGTTGGGCACCTTCAGGGGAAAACATAGCCAGTTCACACACCTTTCATGGGCTAAATAGTCTGTTGGCTTTATGACTAGCAGCTTGGGTGAAAAAAATAACCTGTTTGCACACCTTTAATGGGAAAAACAGCACGTTGGCATGATTGCTAGGGACCTTCAGTAGGCAAAATAACCCATTGGTATGGTCTCTAGGCACCTTCGTTGGGCAAAACAGACCATTGGCCACCTTCAATCAAAAAAATAGCCCGTTAGCACACCTTCGGTCTATAAAAAAACCCATTGGCACACCTTTGGTGGGAAACATAGCATGTTAGACACCTTCGGTGGAAAACAAGGGCCTGTTGCATACCTTCGGTGGGAAACACAGCCCGTTGGCACACCTTCAATTGGAAAAATAGCACGTTGACACGTTCGCTAGGCATATTTGATGGGAAAAACAACAAGTTGGCATGGTCGCTAAGCACCTTTAATGGGCAAAATAGCCAGTTGGCACAGTTGTTAGGCATCTTCAGTGGTAACAATAGCCCGTTGGGCAAAATAACAGGTTGACATGGTCGCTAGGGAGCTTCGAAGGGCAAAATAGTCCATTGGGATGTTCACTAGGCACCTTAGGTGGGAAAAATAACCCATTGGCACACCTTTGGTGAGAAAAACATCACAGTTGAACGATTGCTAGACATCTTCGGTGGGCAAATTAGCCCATTGGCATGGTCGCTACGCACCTTTGGTGGGCATAACAACCTGCTAACATATTTGCTGGGCACCTTTAGTAGGAGAAACAGCACATTGTGACACCTTTAATAGGCAACACAGACCGTTGGCTCATCTTTGGTGGGAAGCATAGCCCGTTGGCACACCTTTGACAAGCAAATAATCCTGATGGCACAATCGCTAAGCACCATAGGTAGGAAAAATTGCCCGTTGGCAAGTTTGCTAGGCATCTTTGTTAGGAAAAACAGCCCATTTGCACAACTTCAGTGGGCAAAACAGATAATTGGACACCTTTAGTGGAAAAAGTAACAAGTTAACGCACCTTCGATGGGTAAAACAGCCTGTTGGCACACATTCTGTGGGAAACATAGCCTGTTAGCACACATTCGGTGGGAAACACAGCCCGTTGGCACACCTTCGGTGGGGGAAATAGCCAAATTGAATGTTCGCTATGTACCTTCATTAGGAGAAGCAGTTCATTGACACGGTCACTAGGCATCTTCGATGTGACAAATAGTCCGTTGGCCCACACTCGGTAGGAAAAATGGCACGTTGTCACAATTTCCAGGCATCTTCGGTGGGCAAAATGACTTGTTAGAATGGTCACTAAGCACCTTCTACAAGCAAAAGTGCCAGTTGACAAGTTCGCTAGGCAACTTTGGTAGGAAAAACAAACCGTTTGAACACCTATGGTGGACAAAATAGACCATTGGGCACCTTCAGTGGAAAAAATAGGACGTTGGCACACCTTTGGTTAGCAAAATAGCCCATTGGCACATCTTCAGTTGGCAAAATAGCCCATTGGCATGTTCGCTAGGCATCGTCAGTGGGAAAAATAGCTAGTTCGCACACCTTTGGTAGGCAAAACAGTCCGTTGGCACTGTGGCTAGGCAGTTTCGATGGAAAAAAACAACCTATTGGCACACCTTTAGTAGGAAAAATGACACATTAGCACAGTCGCTAGGTACCTTCGATAGGCAAAATAGCCCATTGGCATGGTCCCTAGGCACCTTAGGTGGGAAGAATAGACCATTGGCTGCCTTCAGTGGAAAAAACGGTCATTGGTAGACCTTCAGTAGTCAAAAACAACCTATTGGCACACCTTTGGCGGGAAACACAGCCCGTTGGGAACCTTCGGTGGGAAACATAGCCTGTTGGACACCTTTGGTAGGAAACACAATCTGTGGGCACACCTTCGGTTGGCAAAACAGCCCACTGACACATTCGCTAGGCACCTTCGGTGGGAAAAACAGTAAGTTGGCATGGTCGCTAGGCACCTTCGGTGGGCAAAATAGTCTGTTGGTACGGCTGCTAGGCATCTTTGATGGGAAAAACCGCACGTTGGGTTAAATATCACGTTGACATGGTTGCTAGGGAGCTTCGATGGGTAAAATAGCCTGCTTGGATGTTCACTAGGCACCTTAGGTGGGAAAAATAGCCCATTGACACACCTTTGGTTGGAAAAACAAAACGGTTACACAATCGCTAGACGCCTTCGGTGGGCAAAATAGCCCATTGGCGTGGTCGTTAGGCACCTTTAGTAGGCATAACAACCTGCTGACACATTTTCTAGGCTCCTTCAGTGGGAAAAATAGCACTTTGTGACACCTTTAGTGGGCAACACAGACCGTTGGCATATCTTTGGTGGGAAACACAGCCCATTGGCACACCTTAGGTCAAAACAGCCCATTGGCACTTCTTTGCTGGGAAGTACAATCCATTGGCACACCTTTGGTAGGCAAAATAGCATGATGGCATAGTGTCTAGGCATCTTCGATGGGAAAAATAGCATGTTGGCACCCCTTCAGTCAGAAAAATAGCACGTTGGCACAGTCGCTAGGCACATTTGGTGGGAAAAATATCCCGTTAGCACAGTCGCTAGGCACCTTCGGTGGAAAAAATTGACCGTTGGGCACCTTCAGTGGAAAAAAAGACCATTGGCACACCTTTGGTGGGCAAAATAGCCCGTTGGAACATTCGCTAGGCATTGTCGGTGTAAAAAATAACCCGTTCGCATACCTTTTATGAGCAAAACTGTTCGTTGGCAATGTCGCTAGGCACCTTCGGTAGAAAAAATAGCCCATTGGCACACCTTCAGTGGGGAAAATAGCATGTTGGCACAGTCGCTAGGCACCTTTAATTGGCAAAATAACTTATTGGCATGATTACTAGGTACCTTCGATAGGCAAAATAAAACATTGGGCACCTTTAGTAGATAAAATAGCCCGTTGGCACAACTTCAGTTGACAAAACAGCCAGTTGACACCTTCGCTAGGCAACTTTGGTGGCAAAAGTAGCACATTAGCATGGTTGCTAGGCATCTTCTGTGGGCAAAATAGCCCGTTGGTGTGGTTGTTAGGCTTTTTCGATGTAAAAAACAGCCCGTTGGGCAAAGTAGCACGTTGGCATGGTCACTGGGGACCTTCAATGGGCAAAATAGTCCGTTGGGATGTTCACTTGGGAACTTAGGTGGGAAAATCAGCCCGTTGGCACACCTTCGGCAGAAAAACACCACAGTTGCACAATCGCTAATCACCTTCGGTGAGCAAAATACCTATTGGGATGGTTGCTAGGCACCTTTGGTGGGCATAACAACCCATTGGCATGGTTGCTAGGTACCTTCGGTGGGTAAAATAGCCTACTGGCACGGTTGCTAGGCATCTTTGGTAGGAAAAAACAGCCCGTTGGGAAAAATAACACGTTGACATGGTCGCTATAGAGCTTCGATGGGCAAAATAGCCCGTTGGGTTGTTTGCTAAGCACCGTAGGTGTGACAAATAGCTCATTGGCACACCTTTGGTAGGAAAGACACCATGGTTGTACGATCGCTAGACACATTCAGTGGGCAAAATAGCCCGTTGGCTTGGTTGCTAGGCACCATTGGTGGGCATAACAACTCGTTGACCGATTTGCTAGGCAACTTCGGTGGGAAAACTGCACATTCAGAAATCTTTAATGGGCAACACAACCCGTTGGCACAATTTTCATGGGAAACACAGCCCATTGGTGCACCTTCTATCGGCAAAACAGCCCATTGGCATATCTTTGGTGGGAAACACAGCCCATTGGCATACCTTCGGCAGGCAAAATAGCCCAACGATAAAATTGTTAGGCATCTCCGATGGAAAAAATAGCATGTTAGCAGACCTTCAGTGGGAAAAATAACACATTGGCACGGTCGCTAGGCACGTTTAGTGAGCAAAATAGTCCGTTAGCTCAGTCGCTAGGAACCTTCAGTGGGTATAATTGACCGTTGGACACATTCAGTGGAAAAAAAAACTCATTGACACACCTTCGGTGGGCAAAATAGCCTATTGGAACGTTTGCTAGGTATTGTCGGTAGGAAAAATAGCCTATTCACACACCTTTGCTGGGCAAAATAGTTCATTAGCTTTGTCGTTAGGCACCTTCGGTGGAAAAAACAGCCTGTTGGCACACCTTCAGTGGGAAAAAAACAAGTTGGCAAGATCATTAGGCACCTTCGGTAGGCAAAATAGGCCATTGACATGATCGCTAGGCACCTTCGTTGGGCAAAACAGACCATTGGGCATCTTCAGTGGAAAAAATAGCCCATTGGCTCACCTTTGATTAGGCAAACAGGCCGTTGACACCTTTGCAAGGCACCATTTATGGGAAAAACAGTACGTTGGCATGGTCGCTAGGCACCTTGGGTGGGCAAAATAGCCCGTTGGCACAGTTGCTAGTCATCTTCAGTGGGAAAAACAGGTCGTTAGGCAAGATAACATATAGGCATAGTCACTAGGGACCTTCGATGGACAAAAAAGTCCATTGGGAAGTTCACTAGACACCTTAGGTGGGAAAATTAGCCTGTTAGCACACCTTTGGTTAGAAAAACACCACGGTTGCATGATCGTTAGACACCTTCGGTGGGCAAAATAGCCCGTTGGTATGGTCACTAGGCACCTTTGGCAGGCATAAGAACCCGTTGAGACGTTTGCTAGGCACCTTTGGTTGGAAAAATAGCACATTGTGACATCGTCAATGGGCAACACAGCTCGTTGGCACGGTGGCTAGGCATCTTTGATAGGCAAAACAGTCAGTTGGGCACCTTTGGTGGGAAAAATAGCCCATTCAAACACCTTCCATAGGTAAAACAGACCGTTGGCACACCTTTGCTAGGTAAAATAGCACGTTGGCACGGTTACTAGGCAACTTCAATGGGAAAGATAGCCTGTTGACATGTTCGCTAGGCACCTTTGATGGGAAAAATAGCCTGTTGGAAAACCTTTGGTAGGAAAAAAACCACGATCATATGGTCATTAGACACCTTTGGTGGGCAAAATAGCCCGTTGACACGTTCGCTAGGCACCTTTCGTGGGCAAAACAACCTTTTGGCACAGTCGCTAAGCATCATCAGTGGGCAAATAGCCCATTGGCACACCTTTGATGGGTGAAACAACCCATTCTCACATTCGCTAGGCAACTTTGTTAGGAAAAACAGCCCGTTGGCACACCTTTGATGGGAAAACTAGCACATTGGCGTAGTTGTTGAGAAACTTCGATGGGTAAAATAGCCCGTTGGAACAGACATTAGGCACCTTCGGTGGTCAAAATAGTTCGTTAGGCACCGTTAGTGGGAAAATAGCCAATTAGGCACCTTCAATATGCAAAATAGCCTGTTGGCACAGTCTCTTGGGAACTTTGTTGGGCAAAACAGCCGGTTGGCAAAATTGTTAGGCACCTTCGATGGGAAAAATAGCCTGTTGGGCAACTTCTGTGGGAAACACAATCCGTTGGCACAGCTTCGATTGGTAAAATAGCCTATTGCCACATCTTCGATGGGCAAACCAGCCCGTTGGCACCCCATCGGTAGGTAAAATAGCCCGTTGGCACACCTTTGGTAGGACAAATAGCCCATTGGCATGATCGTTGGGCACCTTCAGGGGGAAAAATAACCCATTGGGCTCCTTCAATGGGAAACACAGCCTGCTGACACATTTTCAGTGGGCAAAATGGCCCGTTGGAACGTTCGCTAGACATTTTCAGTGGGAAAAATAGCCTGTTCGCACACCTTTGGTAGGCAAAATAGTTTATTGGCAATATTGCTAGGCACCTTCGATGAAAAACACAGCCCGTTGGCACATCTTTAGTGAAAAAAATAGGCCGTTAGCGCACCTTTGATCGGTAAAATAGCCCATTTGCATACCTTCGGTAGGAAACACAGCCCGTTGGCACACCGTCCGTTGGCAAAATAGCCTATTGACATGTTCGCTAGGCACCTTCGGTGGGAAAAACAGCAAGTTGACACAGTCGTTAAGCATCTTTGGTGGGCATAATAACCCGTTGACATGTTTGCTAGGAACCTTCGGTGTGAAAAGCAGCACATTGTGACACCTTTAATGGTCAACACAACCCATTGGCACGGTCACTAGACATCTTCAGTTGGCAAAACAGTTTGTTAGGCATCTTTGTTGGGAAAAATAGCCCGTTGGAATACCTTCCATGGACAAAACAACTAGTTGGCACACCTTCGCTAAGTAAAATAGCACGTTTGCACAGTTGCTAGGCACCTTTGATGGGAAAAGTAGCCTGTTGAAATGTTCGTTAGGCACCATCGATGGGAAAAACAGCCCATTGGCATAGCTTCGGTGGGAAAAACACCACGATCGCTTGGTCTTTAAACACCTTCAGTAGGCAAAATAGCCTATTGGCATGTTCGCTATGCACTTTTAGTGCGCAAAACAATCCGTTGGCACGATCGCTAGGCATCTTTAGTGGGAAAAATAGTCCATTGGGCATATTAAGTGGGGAAAACAACCTTTTATAACACCTTGGATAGGTAAAACAGCCCATTGGCATACCTTCTATAGGCAAAATAGCCTGTTTGAATGGGCACTTGGCACCTTCGATGAGCAAAACAGTTCATTGGGCACCTTAAATAGGAAAAATAGCCCGTTAGACACCTTCAGTGGGTAAAATAATCCATTAGGACGGTGCCTAGGTAACTTTGGTGGGCAAAACAGCCCATTGGCAAAATTGCTAGGCACCTTCGGAGGGAAGCACAGACCATTGGCACACCTTCGGTAGGTAAAACAGTCCGTTGGCATGATTGTTGGGCACCTTTAGTGAGAAAAATAGCCTGTTGGGTAACTTCGATGGGAAATACAGCCAGTTGGCATATGTTCAACGGGCAAAACAGCAAGTTTGCATGTTTGCTAGGTACCTTGGGTGGGAAAACAAGCTGCTCGCACACATTTGGTGGGCAAAACAACCTATTGGCATGATCGCTAGGCACCTTAAATGCGAGAAATAACCAGTTGACATGCCTTCGATGGGAAAAATAGCACGTTGGCACAATCGCTGGGCACCTTTAGTCGAAAAAATAGCCCATTGGGTAACTTCGATGGGAAACACAATCTATTGACACATGTTCGGCGGGAAAAATAACACGTTTGCACGTTTGCACGTTTGCTAGGCACCTTTTGTGGGAAAAACAGCCTGCTTGCACACATTTGGTGGGCAAAACAACTCGTTGGCATTATTGCTAGGCACCTTCAATGGGAAAAACAACTTATTGGCATACCTTTTGGTAGGCAAAACAACCTATTGGCATAATCGTTGGGCACCTATAGTGGGAAAAATAGCCCGTTGGGCAACTTTGATGGGAAACATAACTTGTTGGCACATTTTTAGCGTGCAAAATAGAACATTTGCACTTTTGCTAGGCACCTTCGATGGGAAAAATAGCCCACTTGCACACCTTTGGTGGGTAAAACAACCCATTGGTATGATTGCTAGGCACCTTCAATGGGAAAAACAACCTGTTGGCTCATCTACGTTGGGAAAAACAGCAAATTGGCACGATCGCTAAACACCTTCAATGGGAGAAACAACACGTTGACCTGATGGCCAGGCACCTTCGATGGGAAAAATAGCCTATTAGTATAATCATAGGCATCTTTAGTGGGAAAATAGCCCGTTGGGCAAAATAGGACATTGGCATGGTCGCCAGGCACCTTCGGTAGGAAAAACAACTCGTACGCATAGTTGCTAGGCATCTTCGACAGGAAAAACAACTTGTTAGCACACCATCGGTGGGAAAAACAACATGCTGGCACGATCGTTAGGCACCTTCGATGGGAAAAATAGCCTGTTAGCACGGTCAATAGGCACTTTAGTGGGCAAAACAGACCATTGGGTGCCTTCCGTGGAAAAAATAGCCTGTTGGCATACCTTTGGTGGGCAAAACTCCCGTTCGCACGCCTTCAGTGGGCAAAACAAACCATTGGGCACATTCAATGGAAAGAATAGCCTGTTGGTAGACCTTCGGTGGGTAAAACTATCCGTTGGGCACCTTCAGAGGGAAAATAGTCTGATAGGCACCTTTAGTGGGCAAAATAGCCCATTAGGATGGTCGCTAGGCAACTTTGGTGGGCAAAATAGCCTGTTGACAAAATTGCTAGGCACCTCTAGTGGGAAACACAACCCATTAGCATAGGTTTGGTAGGTAAAATAGTCCATTGGCACACCTTTAGCTGGCTAACCAGCCAGTTGGTGCACTCGTTAGGGAACTTCGGAGAGAAAAACTGCCCGTTCGCACCCTATTGGTAGGTAAAAGAGCCTATTGGCATACTTTTGGTGGGCAAAATAGCCCGTTGACGCAATCGCTAGGCACCTTTAATGAGAAAATAGCCAGTTTCGTAACTTCGATGAAAAATATAGCCCTATTGGCACATGTTTGGTGGGTAAAATATCACGTTTGCATATTTGCTATGCACCTTGGGTGGGAAAAATAGCCCGCTTGCACACCTCTGGTTGGTAAAATAGCCCGTTGGCATGATCTCTAGGTAACTTCAATAGGGAAAACAACCCATTTGTACACCTTCGATGGGAAAAACAGCACGTTGGTATGATCATTGGGCACCTTTAATGGGAAAAATAGTCTGCTCGCACACATTTGGTGGGCAAAAAAACCCATTGGCATGATCACTGGGAACCTTCAATGGGAAAAACAACCCGTTGGCACACCATTAGTGGGCACAACAGCCCGTTGGCACTATCATTGTCCACCTTTAGTGGGAAAAATAGCCCGTTGGGCAACTTCGATAAGAAACACAGCACGTTGACACATTTTCAGCGAGCAAAATAGCACATTTGCATTTCTGCTAGGCACCTTCGATAGGAAAAAGAACCCACTTGCACACCTTTGGTGGGCAAAATAACCCGTTGGCATGATCGCTAGGCACCTTCAATGGGAGAAACAACCCATTGGCGCAACTTTTGTGGATAAAACAACCCTTTGGCACTATCGTTGGGCACCTTTAGTAGGAAAAACAGCCTGTTAGGCAACTTCGATAAGAAACACAACCCGTTGGCACATTTTTGGTGGGCAAAATAATACATTTGCATGTCTACTGGATACATTCGATAGGAAAAATAGCCCGCTTACACACCTTTGGTGGGCAAAACAACCCATTGGCACGATCGCTAGGCACCTTTAATGGGAAAAAAACCTGTTGGCACACCTACATTGGGAAAAACAACACTTTGGCACGATCGCTAAGCACCTTTAGTGGGAAAACAACACATTGGCATGATTACTAGGCACCTTCGGTGGGCAAAATAGCCTATTGGCACGATCGCCAGGCATCTTCAGTGGGAAAATAGCCCGTTGGATAAAATAGGATGTTGACACGGTCGCTAAGAACCTTCGGTAGGAAAAACAACCCATAGGCACGGTAGCCAGGCATCTTCGATGGGAAAAACAACCTGTTGGCACACCTTTGTTGGGAAAAACAACATGCTAGCATGATCGATAGGCACCTTTAGTGGGCAAAATAGTGCGTTAGCACGATCACTAGGCACCTTCAGTGGGCAAAATAGACTATTGGGCACCTTCAGTGGAAAAAATAGCCCATTGGCATACCTTTGGTGGGTAAAACCCCTGTTGGCATGGCCACTAGGCACCTATTGTAGAAAAAACAACCCGTTCGCACGCCTTTGGTGGGCAAAATAGACCATTGGACACATTCAATGGAAAGAACAACCCGTTGATAGACTTTGGGAGTGCAAAACTATCCATTGGGTACCTTTAGAGGGA
Source organism: Erythroxylum urbanii (assembly GCA_027568935.1). NCBI lineage: Eukaryota > Viridiplantae > Streptophyta > Magnoliopsida > Malpighiales > Erythroxylaceae > Erythroxylum > Erythroxylum urbanii. Next base: position 22,898,930 of record JAOQML010000006.1, on the reverse strand, counting down.
AAAATAGCCTGTACTTTAGCAGGCAAAGTAGCCCATTAGGACGGTCGCTAGGCAACTTTGGTGGGCAAAACAGCCCGTTGGAAAAATTGCTAAGCACCTTCGGTGGGAAACACAGCACATTGGCACACCTTTGGTAGGAAAAATAGTCCGTTGACACACCTTTGGTGGATAAACCAACCCATTGGCACGTTTGGTAGGGAACTTCAGTGGGAAAAACTGCACGTTCGCACCTTATTGGTAGGTAAAATAGCCTGTTGGCATACCTTTGGTAGGCAAAACAGCCCATTGACACAATCGATGGGAACCTTTAGTGAGAAAAACAGCCTGCTGGGTAACTTCGATAGGAAACACAGCCCGTTGGCACATGTTCGGTAGGCAAAACAACACGTTTGTATGTTTGCTAGGCACCTTGGGTGGGAAAAATAGCCCGCTCGCACACCTTTGGTGGGTAAAACAACCCGTTGGTACGATCACTAGGCATCTTCAATGGGAAAAACAACCTATTGGCACACCTTTGATGGGAAAAAATAGCACATTGGCATAATTGTTAGGCACCTTTAGTGGGAAAAATAGTCGTTGGGAAACTTCGATTGGAAACACAGCCTATTGGCACATGTTCAGCAAGAAAAATAGCTCGTTTGCACGTTTGCTAGGCACCTTCAATGGGCAAAACAACCCTCTCGCACATGTTTGGTGGGTAAAATAACCCGTTGGCATGATTGCTAGGCAACTTTAATGGGAAAAACAACCCGTTGGCACACCTTTAGTGGGCAAAAAATCCCTTTGGCATAATCACTGGGCACCTTTTGTGGGAAAAATAGAACTTCGATGGGAAACGCAACCCGTTAGCACATTTTTGGCAGGCAAAATAGCACGTTTGCACGTTTGCTAGGCACCTTTGGTGGGAAAAATAGGCTGCTCGCACACATTTGGTGGGCAAAACAACCCATTGGCATGATCACTAGGCACCTTTAATGGAAAAAACAACCCGTTGGTACACCTTTGGTGGGCAAAACAGCACGTTGGCACAATCGCTGCGCATTTTTAGTGGGAAAAATAACCTATTGGGAAACTTTGATGAGAAACACAGCCCGTTGGCACATTTTTTGTGGGAAAAATAGCACATTTGCACATTTGCTAGGCACCTTCAACGGGAAAAACAATCCTGTTGCACACCTTTGGTGGGCAAAACAACCCGTTGGCACGATCGCTAGGCACCTTCAATGGGAAAAACAACCCGTTGGCATACCTACGTTGGAAAAAACAGCACTTTGGCACGATTTCTAAGCACCTTCACTGGGAAAAACAACACGTTGGTATGATCGCCGGCACCTTTGGTGGGAAAAATAGCCTATTGGCTCGATCGCCAGGCATCTTCAGTGCGAAAATAGCCCATTGGATAAAATAGGACATTGGCATGGTCGCTAGGCACCTTCGGTAGGAAAAACAGTCCGTAGGCACGATCGCTAGGCATCTTTGATGGGAAAAATAGCCTGTTGGCACACCTTCGGTGGGAAAACCAACATACTGGCATGATCGCTAGGCACCTTCAGAGGGCAAAAGAGCCCGTTAGCATGGTCACTAGGCACCATCAGTGGGCGAAACAGACCATTGGGCACCTTTAGTGGAAAAAATAGCCCAGTAGTATACCTTTGGTGGGCAAAACCCCCCATTGACATGTTTGCTACGCACCTTCAGTGGCAAAATACCCCGTTGGCACACCTTTGGTGGGCAAAATAGCCTAATGGTATGTTTGCTAGGCACCTTCAGTGGGAAAAACAATCCGTTACTGCAGTCGACAGGCATTTTCGATAAGAAAAATGGCTCTTGGTATGGTGGCTAGTCACCTTCGGTGGGTAAAACAAACCATTGGGCACCTTCAGTGGAAAAAACAACCCGTTGGCACACCTTCGGTGGGCAAAATAGTCTGTTGGGCACCTTCATAGGAAAAAATAGCCTATCAGGCACCTTTAGTGGGCCAAATAGCCCGTTGGCACACCTTCAGTGGGAAATACAGCCTGTGGCACACCTTTGGTGGGAAACCCAACCCGTTGGCAAACCTTCAATAGGGAAAACAAACTGATGGCACATTCACAATGCACTATCAGTGGGAAAAATAGTCAGTTGGCATAGTCGCTAGGCATCTTCGATGGAAAAAATAGCCCGTTAGAGCACCTGTGGTGGGGAAAACGAAGCATTGACACGATCACTAGGCACCTTCAGTAGGCAAAATAGCAAGTTAGCATGGCTGCTTGGCAACTTTGGTGGGCAAAATAGACTATTGGGCACCTTTAGTGGAAAAAATAGCTCTTTGGCACACCTTTGGTTAGTAACATCCCATGATTAGGGTTAAAACCCTAGTATGTTTTATGAATAAGAATTTGTTGAGACTTTAGAAATGCATCTCACACATTATATGGCATATACATGCACGTGAATAATGTTGTCTCATGAAATATTTGTATATGCATTCATTGGCATTTTTCTGGGTATAAATGAATTTTTAATGTGATTAAAGTGTGAATTTTGGGTAATTAAATTGGTGTGTATTAAAATAATGATAATAGTTATTATTTCAAAATTTTAGTGAATTATGGATTAATTGTCTTGGATAATTAAATTGGTGTGTATCAAAATAAATTCTACATTTTTTTGGGAGACAGTTAGGATATTTAAGAAAGCTATTGAAATTTTGAGGTATTTTAGAATAAGAATAATAAAGAAATTATGGAGTGACAAATGGACCTATTAGTGTGTGATATGTAGACCAATAGATAAGTGATAAGTGGTAGCCTTACATTGATGACAAATGGGCTACATGCAAGAGTGATCTGTGGCATTGTGTGATGAAGCTAAATCAAGTAAGTTTTAGGTATGTTTTAATGTTTGTAACTGGATGCATGCGTAAATGGAGTACATTTTCATGCTTGTGGATTGGTGCATGCGTAAATGATGTTAATGCATGTATGGGTGGTGATGGAAGAAGCAGATTCGGTAATATGAATAACTAGATGAAAGTTTGAAGTGAGCTGGAGTATGAGATATGCAGAATTTTACTGAATATAGGTCTGTATTTAGGACATAGAACTACATTTTTCATTAAGGAATAGAATTTAAAATATGTCCTTAAAAGTCTGGAAATTTGGCTTGAAGTTGCAATTGATGTTCTGTCGAGGTATGAAAATAGTTTGTGGATTTTTTATTATAACTTGCAAAATACTAAACAAAATTGCATGAAATTAGCTTCGTTAGAAACTTAAGCAATAGAGGAAAATTTTTTCAGAAGAATGGTTTACCTAAATCCTTCATATTCCTTGTCAAAATGACCATGAAAGATTGACCCAAAGGTTTGTTTTGGGAAGAGCTGGGAGAAGTTTGAATAAAAGGTAGTGCACGATGCCGTTTGACAGTTTTGAACATCATTCATTCGTTTACCTATATTTTCTTCTTCTGACCTCCAAATGACTTGATTTTTGAACCAAGAAACGTATAACACATTTTTATTCCTCTCCATAAAAATATATAGCCATATGAAGTTATTAGGGAAAGATTTGAATGATGAATTTAGGATGAAAATGAGGAAGTGAACTGGAATATTTTCATTGAACATGCTTCGGTATTTTGAATATATCTTGATCTGTAGATTTTTAAATGAGTTAATTATTAATTCATATTAAATTAGAGTAATAAGGATACAACTTTCTTGAAGAAGTATAAATTTAATTCTATCTCTAAGTATTTCAAAATCTGGATCGAAATTGAGCCTTGACTGAGGCTGTAGTACTACTCGAGACAGAAATCATATCATGATGATATTGAATAAACTGTATTGATAAAAGCCAAATTAGATAAAAGTATCTTCACAAAAGTTGTATTTCATTCCCGTATCTTTCAATTGGTATTAATTTTATAATTTTTGGATATCTGAGTTGAAAGATATGAGTTGTATAATTTGAGGGTATGATTATGAACTAGCGAAAAGTTCAATTATACATAGTATGTGATATTGTGAGCATAACTCATAGAATACTAAACCAAATTGGATGATATTAGAATCATTAGAAACTTAAGACATGGGAGAACAATTTTACAAAATGAAGTGTTGCCAAATTACTTCATTTTTCTAATGTTAATAATCATGCAAAGTAGACCCGAAAGTATGTTTTTAGACAAATCTAGATAAATCAATTGAGTATTGTTGTATGAATGAACATTGTGACAAGAATATGAATAAGGAACCTGGAATTTCTCACGAACATGCATTGTACATATTCAGTATACATGAATGTACATTTATAAATTCATAATTGTGCAAAATTGTGATGTGTGTATGTATGATATGTTATAAAGGATCACATTGAGCGACAGCATCCAGATATTGCCAGGACTTCAAGGCAATAAGCTAAAAAGAGCATCCGTGAGTCAACCTAGATTATCTTCCTAGGATTGATTGTTTGATTTATTCTATTTAACTTCCAATTATTGAACTATTGTGATCTGAATATAAATTGCAGACTTATAGGTCCAAGGAGTTTAATAGTTGGGAATGTATTGGAAGTGTTATACTTGCATTTGACAATTGAATGATATATGATGCCTCTGAATTCTGAATGTTGAACGAAAGTTGAATGTCAGATTGAGGTCCGATGAATTATGAGATTCTGTCTGTGCTTTATATATGAAGGCCATTCATGGCATATTCTATTATTTGATTCATTTCATAAAATGCATGCTCAGATAAAGGCGTTGTGACTAGAGTAGCGAGTTGAAAGAGTTATACGCTCAGTATTCTGCACGTAGAGCGTTGCTCCGTGATTTTTGTTCTGACTGAGCCTATTGGGCTAATAACTGTTTCTGTATCTGAAAAGCACTCAGTCATAACAAATAACAATGAATTGAGAGTCTCATATGCATCTGTATTTGAATATTATGATTATGAATTATATGCTTGTGAATTCTTTCTGAAGTTGTGATGTTAAAGTGATATATCATGATATATGGAAGAAGGTATGTGAATTGTATGACATCCTTTATGCCTTATTTTGATAGAAAATGTTGTGAATTTGATTGGTTGTACGATATCTGTGTGTGCCTGGAGTGAGATCATTAATGATGGGTCGCTCATTTAGTATGAAAAAACTCATCCAAAATTTACAACGTGATTTTACAAGTACGAGACAGGAGACTTAGATTATAAGATCCTTAGAAGCACTTTTTGTGATTAAGTTATGGATCAAAGGTCTGTCATCTAGCACTTGAGGAGTTGTTTTTGTTTTTAAGTAGTTTACTTATGTCTTGTATAACTTTTTTTATAAAGGTTTGTAAGCTACTATGTATTAATTCAATGACAAGTTGAGGTTTTTAATTATTGTGTTTTGTGACTGTAACACCCCACTCCCGTCGAACCCGAACCCGATATCGATCGTGATACCCGAATCCGTGCCCCGCGAGGGTGGCATGTCACATCACTTAACACATCACTTAACAAAACTCGGTACATATTTTTTTTTGAAATACTTTACACTTAGCACGTATTGTGTGCTCACTTTTTCAAACACTTTATTTATTTCAACTGAAAGCAGAACACATCTCATACACTGAAAAATCACAAACACTTTTATTAGCCACTTGGGCCCATTTTCAATAACACAGTACAGTTGTTT
>JAOQML010000006.1:22842368-22857746 GCA_027568935.1 Erythroxylum urbanii | reverse complement strand
AGTACATAATAATTTAATAAAACATCTAAGCATTCATAGAATTAATTACATAATAGGTTAAAGATACATTCAAGCCTAATATTTTATTAAGAATGTCTTTTTTTGCTACTTAAAGTAATAATACAGGAGTATTTTGGTCTAACAGCTTACGTGTTTTGTTTCTGTGACAAGCACAAGAAAATTGTGTCACAATTTTGGAAGAAATAAAAAATTTGTATTTTTGTAAACTGGAGATGAAATAAAAATAGGTAATGTCAGTAACTAAATATTGCTAGACATAAAATTTTTATGTTTTATTATCCGTTTGCACAAACATCGACCAAACTCAACGTTAAAACACCCTGTGACCATAATCAGGAAGAAGGAAGTAACCAGAACAGGCGAAACTAGAAAACAGAAACAGAAATGTAAAGGTTCTTAAATGTGGAATAAATAAGAAATCTATTTATGAAATTTTTTTCTCTCTCAAAATAAGTTTATTTTTCTATAAATGAGTTTAAGATATTTGTTCTTTTCAAAATAATCGATCCTTACTTGATTTATACACAGTAATGTTATTGAAGCCGAAGCAAAAGAAGATACCTAATAAACAAAATTTTTTTTGATAAAATTCAATTAAGAAGGTTTTGGAGAAAAGGGAGGAAAACAAAAAAAGACTGACACCGACACACGGTATAAATAGAATAGAGCAGAATCGTTTCCCGGCGGCAGCGTGCGTATTGAAGAAGGTGCACAAAACAAATTTGTGGCCTCATCTGCGCGTCTACTTAGCTCTAAACCCTAATAAACCCAATGCCCTAAACTTCTCTAATCAACATGTCTTTCAATGACCCCGACGATGGAGACTTCTCCTCCGGAGAGGATAACGACGATCTCCTCGACGAGGACATGGAGGCCCTGAGGCAGGCCTGCATGCTCACCGGCGCAAATCCCTACGATCTCAACAACTCCATTCAACGTCCGTCTCCCTCCTTGCCCGCCACAGGCCAAGCTTCCGGGGAATCCGATAAAGAGGACAGTGAGGATGATCTTGCAGTGCTCCGGAGCATACAGAACCGCTTCTCGATATCGGCTGCTTTTTCTGAACCTCTGTCCCTGAAGCCTCTGACGACTCTACCACCAGCTTCTGATGACGACGACGAGGATGATTTTGCAACTCTTGCCGCAATTCGGCGCCGTTTTGCTGCTTATGATGACACTGGTAAACTCTTTTTTCCTTGTTTATGTGAAATGCTTGAACTTGTATTTTATCAGATTGTAGGTCGTATGCCATTTTGATATAAAACTAATAATGCATAACGGAATATTCGCGTTGGTTAGGAGGAGGTTGTTTCATGTACGGATTTTACAGCCAAGCTATATGAAACTTATGAGTCGCTTAACTTTCTGAGAGACAAATTAAATATTGTTCATTTATCAACGAAGCTATATATATATCTCAAACATGTCCAGAGATAGTGACAACGATTCTGAGTTTCAAATAGTGGAAGTTGTTACTATGTTCACTTTTTCTTTTGTTCCCCTAACACGTATGCTAATGTTTATGTAATATGCTCAGATAATGTCACAGGGGATTCCAAGAGAAAAGTGGACCAGGTTCATATATCCGATGTTGTCTCAGAAACAGAAAAATCAAACAACTTCTCGGTGGATGGAATCACAGAGTATAATTTGCCACCTTCCGATGAAGCCGGTGACACCACTAACGCATTGAATTGTAGCATGGAATTACTACCTTTCAGATGCTTGTCCCAGCTTCAATCAAATGGTTCTGAGCTGGTGTTACGCCATTCTAGCTTTCCAAAATCAGCTCAGTTGTTTGTTGCTGCAATTAGGAAGAATAGATCCTGTCAGAAGTTGCTTCGAAGCAAATTGATTGAAATTGAAGCAAGAATGGAGGAGAATAAGAAACTGAGGGAGCGTGTTCAAATATTGAAAAATTTTCAGGTTTCATGCAAAAAAATGACTGGGAAGGCATTGTCCCAGAGAAAGGATCCACTCATCCAATTAATATCAGCAAGAAAGCCACCAACTTCTGAGGACTCTGAGGTAACTGTCTTAATCAATATGCTTGCATGTCTCCAAGTAGTTCCTTCTATCTGTCATGATTGTCTTCAATTTTTATCTGACTTTTTCTTTCATGTGAGGGTGATGGTTTAGTCGTGATATGCTAATTTCACTTTGCACTACAAAATTTGAATTAGTCGTTCGCGTCTTATGAACCCTTCCCTGGGTAGTTGTAAGCAGGATTTCACTTGTGATATACAGCAATAATGCCTGGAAAAGTCTTACCAGTCCCAACTGACTCCTGTTCATTAGTTTCTTATATGTACTATTAATTTTTATCTCTCGCTGGCAGGGGTACTTCAAGCTAGAATGCCGTTTCTCTTAAATTGTGGTCATTGTTTTCTTGTGCACAGTTCTTGCATGTGCATCAGTTTTCAGGTTTAGAACATACTTTTAGTTTTTAGTAAGTGCCTTACTCTTAGGAAGGATTAGCTTTCATCGTGCTTCATACCTAAATGTTGTCAGTGGGCTTCCATTTACTTGCTGCTGATTGGTTGTTTGACTATTGAGAAGTCATCTTCACGAAGCATGTTTTCTGTCATTGCAGATTAATGATAAAAGGGCCTCTACTATACGAGATGGGCCATTAGAAAATTCTCATGTTGCTAACTATAGAAAAGCATTAAAAAATTTTCCACTTACAGTGCACCGAAAAAAATGGACAAAGACAGAAAGCAAAAACCTTGGGATGGGAATTAGACAACAATTCCAAGAAATGGTGCTTCACTTATCGGTGAATCAATTCAGGTATGATCAGATTTGTTTCTTGTTGAAATAGTTTGTGCATCAGTTGTCTTTTAGCTTTTGAGCATTTTCTTTAATAATCAGTGGCTTTATTTAAAGGAAGTTGCATATCTAACAAAAATAATAAGGCTACAAATACTTGATTACCAATTAATTAAATGATTGTATGATACAATGATCCTATTTAAATTTTATAGTGGATTTTCATTATATCTACATATGCATTTGTGAGTATGAGTGTAAAATTTGTTCAACTTTGTGAATTCATGCATGTAGATTTTGGCATGGGTTGGAAGAGTTAATGTTTCTCTTTTTCTCCTGAAAAGATGAAGTTTCTATGAATCAAGAAACTAGAGAACATTTTTTATCCTTAGAACCATTCAATTTGTGATCCCAGGATCTGATCTACAGTAACAGATAAACGTAGTATTCAGAGCAAAAATCTTTCCTTTGTCTGGCCTAACTCTTGGATATCAGTATGCCATACTGTTGCTGGAATTCAATGGTACTTAGTGTTGAGGGTTATTAGAGGCTAAGCGCAAATCTCAACTGCAGATGCGTGCCTCTAAGAAAGCTTGTAGTAATGGTCTGTTTACACATTAAGAGCCATAGAATACACAGAAATTGATTGAAGTGTTTATACTATGAAATGAAATGTCACATACATGTTAAGAAGCTTAAACTGATAGAAATTGATGGCTTTGACATGCAGTTTGCAAATTTTAATTTGTTGTGTTTGTTACTCTTTCTATCAATGTTTGTGTTTATGAAAGTCTCTTTTAAGCCTTTTAGGCTCCTGGAGTTATGCCTATTGTATTTCTTCTTTTCAAGACTGCAAGTTCCATTTTAATTTACAAATTTCCTGTTCTAACACATTTTAACTTGAAGTGGTTCTGAAGGTTATTTTGGAGATCACAGTAATTTGGATAGCCTTCTTGCTTCAATCAGAGATCTGGAAATCACCCCGGAGTTGATGAGAGAGTTTCTTCCAAAGGTTAACTGGGATCAATTGGCTTCCTTGTATGTCAGTGGTCATTCTGGTGCAGAATGTGCAGCAAGGTTAGCATTTTGTGTGAGATCAGATATCCTTTCATGATAATAACAAATATACTAAATGCTAGCAAAACATCTCAAGAATCTTGTACACATGAAAAAGTTGTTTTGACCTTAATCTGTATAATTGATGTTTTCTGCCATATCCCAAACAAGAAAAAGGATTTGGAGATTCTGGGAATTCTTTAAAAAGCCCCATGCCATTTTATCTTAACCTTTTCATGCATAGTCGTCTCACATATTTCCTTTATGGGCTGGGTTGGTAAGCCCTTTCAAAATGTCTTCTACTCCATGGAATTAATTGATTAATTTTATGTTCTTAAATTCCTTAGCTGTAAGGATTCGTTCACCTCATTTGTTTTTGAAGACATTTCTTTGCATATCAACAAACCTTGAAGAGCAGGCTGGTAATTGATTCTATTTATTTTGAATTATTGCATTGCCATCAATCCTGCATAGTTTTCATCAGGTGTTAGCCCTATTTCTCATGCTTCACCGTGACTTTTTTTGGCAATAATACCTAGCATTATCTTGCTGTTAAATACATTGTAAGGGTTTAAAAGAGTTTTAGATGGCTTTCTTTTTTAATTGTTTTTTTATGACTTGATCATCTGTGCTTTTGTTGCAAGTTTAATAAAATATTTCATGAAGTTTTGTTCAGTTATTTGATGCGTAGTCCACTCAGGAAATACCCCCTGTTTTATCCAATCTTTTATGTTGGATCCAATCAAATAGTGTTACGAATTGTATCTAACATTTTGGTGAACAGAAGTTACCTACTACTATCCCTGGCCAAAGAGTCTTGATATAAGTCACATGCTGAGAAGCACAAATACCTCAAAATATTTTGTTCTAAATCTATCTAGACATACTTTAACACTATAAATAATACATATGAATTATTAAGTATATTTAGATTATTCTAAAGATTATCCAAGTCACTGAATGGATAAGTTGCCAATCCCTGAATGTTGATAAGATCCTTCCTTTTAGTTTAGTAATATGGCTCATTAAGCTCCTTTCTTTTATTAATGGATTTGATTTTTATATAACGGAGTCCTGAGAGTTGAATTCTTGTTTGATTTGCATCAGGGCTCTATCTGTTGATGTTTTCATTATTGATTTCCCACCAAGTACATCTATGATATTTTAATTACTCACTTTTTGTCTTCTTATTGATGTAATGTTGATCCTGCAGGTGGTTGAATTTTGAAGATCCATTAATTGATTCAAGTCCATGGGAAGCCCGAGATGATAAAAATCTTTTGTTAGTTGTTCAGGAAAGAGGAATCAGTAATTGGTTTGATATTGCAGCATCATTGGAGAAAAAGAGGACGCCGTTTGGATGCTTGTTACGTTTCCAACGGAGTTTAAATGCTCGCATACTAAAGAAGGAGTGGACCAAGGATGAGGATGCACAACTTAATGCTGCTGTAAAAGTTTATGGCTATAATTGGCAGGATGTAGCTTCCTGTTTGGAAGGAAGAACCGGTGCACAATGCTCTAATAGGTCAGTCTTTATAGCCAGAAGCGAATGTGGATGTTTAATGAAGCTTTTTGGCTTATTGTGCATAGAGACCGTACTTCAGATTTTGATGACATTGATTGGTTTTTTGTGTCATATGTCTTTCTTGTCATAACTAGTGAGATGTTTTTCCTTCAAAAGGAAAGAAAGGTTGCTCAACTCAAGCAATTTTGGCTATTTATACCATGAGTTTTTGAATCTCTTAATGCTCATTTTGAGCATCTGTTTTGTATTTGAAAGAGGAGAGTTCTCAGAGCAACAGTAGGAACCTTGTGTTTTATAGTTGTTCTTTAAGTATATAAAAGGCAATATGATTCACTTCTTTCCTCTTCAATTTCTGAAATATCTTTGGAGTAAATTCTGATGCTAACTTGAATTAAGATATGTTCCCTCTTGACCATATTTCTTCTGACATCCTTCAAAATTGGCAAATATATTTGGTCAAAATGACTTGTTATATCACAATATTCCAAAATACACAGGTGGAGGAAATCTCTAAACCCATATAGGCAAAGGAAAGGGACATGGACTTTAGACGAAGACAAATGCCTGAAAGTAGCTGTGAAGTTTTTCGGTCCAAAGAATTGGAATAAAATTGCTCAATTTGTGCCAGGCCGAACACAAGTACAATGTAGAGAGAGGTATTTGTGTAGAACTATAACACTGTCAATACATATTTTCTTATTTGATGATTATTTGACTGACTTCACGTCAACAGGTGGTTTAATGCTTTGGATCCTTCTTTGAATACGGGTGAATGGACCGAAGAAGAGGATTTAAGATTGAAGGCAATAATTGAAGAATGTGGCTATGGCTGGGCTGAGATCGCTAAGCATTTCCCAGGCCGAACTGATAGTTGTTGTCGTAGGTATTACAATTTGGAATTTTATGATTTCTATGCTTCCATGATGCATTATATGCCTTGTTATCTCAATTTTTGATGGATCAAAGTTTGGTTGCATCTGTATATACCAGGAGATGGCGCTTGTTAGCTCCACATGAAGTGCCAAAAATGCAAGAAGCTTATAGAACAAAAAAGGCTGCTTTTATTGGCAACTTTGTAGACCGAGAGTCGGAGCGGCCAGCACTCAGTGCTGATGATTTTCTTCCATTACAAACAATAGCACCAGCATCAGAACCTGAGCATCTGAAACCTGGGAAGCATAAACAGAAATCAAGGTATATTGACTTATAATTTTTGCCGTGCTTTATCTGCGCTCTATAATAGATTTCTTGCAATTCATCTGTGCATAGGAGATTCAAAATCTGGAGAAGAAACAAAAACTTTACATGGTCAGTTTCTTTGTTGTTTTGTTAGCTGTTTCTGTTCCTTGTTCCAAAGCTTATTCAAGTATCTTCGTTTATAACTGTGAAATTCTGCAACTTTTCTTATTTAGGGAGAGGAGTGCTATGTTATGTATGGAGGTCCATATCTTAAAACTTTAATTCAATAGGTTATGAATCTTTTTTGTATATAAATCATCCTTATCTTTTGTCCCTTTCCAATGTGGGATTAATAAACATTTTTTACACTTCCCTTCCAGGTCAGACAATCTTGCCCCCCTCACTTTTTGAAGCCATTCAACATGTTAATTCAATTTTTGCAATTGAGTTTCTTTACTCAACAATCCATTATCTCTTCGGGTACATTTCCAATTGAACTCTTTGTTCGACAACAATTGAAATTATTATTAAGCTTCTTTTTCAACAAGTATCTTTTTTGAGATATTAGGCTTCTACAACACACTAATTTCATGTGAAATTTTGTAACTTTTCTTATTTAGAAAGAGGAGTGGTCTATGTATATGGAGGTCCATATTTTAACCCAAAACAGGTACTAGGTTATGGATCATTTTTTACTCCTTATCTTTTGCCCCTTTTTGATTTGTGATTTATTAATTAAACCTTTTAACAATAACATTGTCGTTCTAGGAATATATACATTCTTAGGGTTTGTTCCTTATGATGCTTCTTACCTTTTTACTTGCTTTGTCAAATTCCACAGAGCCCCAAACAAGAGTACACCCAAAAGAACTAGGAAAGGGGTATTTGATTCACTTGAAGAAGCTGTGGGGCTCAACAATGGTTCTGCGTTTGAGAAATTAGATGGGACTAATATTCCTGAGCCAGTGGCAACAGGAAATTGTGTAGAGGATAATACAAGAAAGAGGAAAAAGGTTCCCATCTTGTCATCAAAGAGAAATAAGTGCATAAGAACTAATGGGAATTGTAAGAGTCTTCTTTTGCTACCCCCGGAAAGACTGGAATTGGATGTAACAAATAATGATGGTTCACAGAGTTTAGCCAGGAACGATACCCCTGAAACTGTCAGGGAATCTCCCGATCCATGTATTGGTAGAAAGCATAAATCATGTCAGGAAGTGCATAACAGCCCATCTGGAACTATTCGTGACAATTCCGAACTTGTGCATAGTAATGTTGATTCAAGTTTGTTAGCAATAACAAGTGGTGATGCAAGAGACATTCTTTGTCATCCCAATGCGTCCAGCAAAAAGAAGACATGTAAGACGCGCATAATAAAGGAGATGTTTTTGGAGAGGATAAATGCTGAAATGATCGAGAATTCTCCTGATGGAATTGCTTTGAAAAGGCAAAGCAAGGAGGACAGGAAGTATTCCAGAGGGGAAAGAAGACATGTACCATCAGAAGAGAAATTGACTCCAGGTGGTAGTACATCAAATAAGCAAATCAAGTTTCTCAAGAATTATGAGAGAAGGGAACCTAGAACCATCCGGTAAAGACAGATTATGAGAGAAGGGAACCTAAACCATCCCGTAAAGACAGATTAATTTATTGCATTTGTTCCCAGTTTGCAATCCAGGAGCAAAGAATTCTGTTGAAAACAGAGTAAGATGATTCTGCAGCCCCTTGCTTCGATGTAAAGTAAAAAGAAGTGACGACGTTGGCCAAATATTGATAAGACTTGCTCTGCATCTAGCATCTAAATGGGATTTGCAGTCTAATGTTGAAGCATAATGGGATTTGCAGTCTAATGTTGAAGCATACTTAATGATGGAATGAAGTGACAGGTTTCACCACTGAGGTCTAACAATGTATAAACGGCAGCTGCCTTTGAGTAACAAAGATGAGAAGTTAGCGTCGATGAGCAAGTTGATCTTAAATGGTGAATGAGTAAATTTTTGTTATATTATCAGTGTTAGAATCACTCCTGCGTAGATGACACTGATTCTTACACTGACAGGTACACATTTTGTTTTTGTCAGATAAAGTTATTCAGATTGCTCGCAAAAGTATCATCGGTGGCAAATTGAGCCAGGGGGACATGACTGGGTGAATGAAGCAAACATGCCTATTTAACATCGCTTTTTTTTTGGTAATTTGACTCATTGACACATACAGCAGAAGGTACCTGTGAGTTGACAAAAGGCATACATTCTCGTTTTTGACACCAGTATTAAACAAACCTATGTATGACATTGATCCAGAACGTGTTTATGAAGCAGATGATGAACTCGGGGGGATGATTCTATTTTACTTTTTATCACCGCATGAGGAAGCTGAGACCTTGGGTATGTGATTAGTGTTACGATCAAGAGGATGTGGATATAAAACTTGGGTCCAAGATGTGACCTTGTAACCTTGCGTAGATTGTTGGCATAGTTATTATTGCTTAAGCAGAGGTTTTTTTTTTTAGAGGTCTCAACTCTTAAGCAGAGTATGTTAGTTGCTGTAAAATCTTATCTAAAAAAGAAACAACAAATTTTGTACGCCTTTACTGAAAAAAGGGGATAATTTTAAATATGGATCTCTATTTCTCATTATAAAAAATTAGTTTTTTATGTGGTGTTCATTGTTTTTTTTCTTTCTATAATGTCTAAGTAAGGCTGTTAAAATACTTTTAAAAAGGGATAATTTTAAATCGGGATCTCTAATTCTCTTCATAAAAAATCAATTATTTGTGTAGTTCATTGTTCTTTTTTTCCTATAATGTCTAAATGAGGTTAGTAACATATAAAATTATACGTTTCCTTTCTTCTTTTCTTCTGTTTCTTTTATTTTTCACTCTTTTCTTTCCCTCTTCTCTTTTTTTCTTTCATTCTGATCTTTTTTCTCCTCTGTTCTGTTTTTTTCTTTTTTTTTAGGGATAATTTTAAAAAAATTATATCTCCCTCTATTTTTCTCTCCCTCGTCCCCTCCGTCTCTCTCTTGCAAACTATTTTGCAATCGGCAATCGAGTTGTAGCCGCTTTATCTTTTTATTTTACTACCATTCTATTTGTGTCTTACGAAGGCAAAAGATCGTACTTTTTAAGAACCCAAAGAATTAGATATCTTTATACTTGCAAACTTTTTCCTCTAGATTAGAAAGGACATTGGTACAGTGAATTGACTATAAGATGAGAAGAGATATTCATGTTTGAATGAATTGAAAACAAGATTAAAAGGAGTATGAACTTACAGGGTAACTTTGATATGCTTTTTTGGTCATTTGAGTGAATTGAATACGCGTTTAAAAGGGGTACGAACTTACAGTGAGGCTTTCATCTGGTTTTTTGGTGATTCGAGTGAATTGAATACAAGATTAAAAAGGGTATGAACTACAGTGATGATTTTAACTGCTTTTTTAGTAAAAAACTTGAATTTTGTCTTTAATGTTTCTTTGTGAAGGAGTATTTGTATTGTTCCGTGGATTAAGAAACAAGTAGTTAATTATTTCACTCTTGTTCATACCAGTGGATTATGAATACATAAATTTGATGATAGGTGTAGGAGCTAACGTATAGATTACTATACTATAATGGCTGGGAAATGGTAAGATAATCTAAAGGATCATATCAGAGTATTTAAAATATCGGTCTAGTATTGGACCGAATTATAAATTTTGAAAATTATAGGAATAGGTTGAAAAAAGAACTTAAATGTCTGCTAACCCTAGTAGATGCCCCTCCTTTCCCTTCTTTTTGACTCACTCTCTCAGCTCAACCTCATTCTCTGTCACAAATACAGGTCAGAATATAAATCCATCGCCGTTATGGTGTCTGCCATGCCAAGTCACCGCTCCGACTGTTGCCAGTTCGTCAAGATTTGTTCTCCATTGCTAGCTCACGCTCCAAGCCTCCAACTCCGTCATCGTGTTTAGCTCCTGCCAGCTCGTCTTACGCTCTAGCTTCGTTGCCACCAGCTCCAAGCTCCATCGCTATAAAAGATTTTCCATAGAAAATTTTTAATAATTGCTCATAATCCATAGAAAATTTTCAATAATTGCTCATAATATGTAAATTCCATATAACTGTCCTTATAAATGTTGAAGTAATTTATAATATTTAGGGTATGTTTAGTTGGAAGTTTATTAATGAAATAGAATGAAATGTAATATTTTTCTATCCTTTGGGAGGAAAGTTTACAATGTAATGAAATAGAATGAGATGGAAGAGGAGAGTTTTATATTACATCTCATTCTATCCTAAACAGTAAAAATGATAAACTTCCGATTTGATGAATTTAGGATGAAATGTAAAATGATAAATAATTTTTTACTATATTACATTATAAATCATTCTTCTAAATAACATTTCAGTATATTATATTATGACCTCTTCTATTTTTCCTAAATAACAATTTTTTAATATTACATCCATTTACATTCTATTTTATTATAAATCATTCTATTTTATTAGAAATCTTACGTCTAACTTAATATAACCTTAGAATTCTATATTTGATAGTATAGACCTCGAGAAGCATATAAGAACACAAACTTATTAATTAATTAGGTTCTACAAGTTTTCTGTAATTTCGTATCATAATATTTACAAATTCATCGAACACTTCACCAGCTATATTTAATTGTCCAAATCTTAGAGAAAGTTGTGGCTAATAATATAATTTTGGTGATATGAGTTTTCATATATAATATGTTTAATCAATTGAGGTTAAGATGTACAAAGGGAAAACAAGTTATATCACAATGTTATATTTTGTTTCCAAACTAGTAAGCAAGAATTAGATACAAGTGGATTGCTTAAAATGTATCACAAGCTTCCAAAGTAAGATAATGTTGCTTCATCTAAACATGTCAATGAGAAGATTTAGAATTATTAACTATAGCTAATATGTCTTAAGTAATTTTAATTTCATATGCAATAATTTTATTTTTGATATGAAGTTGCTAATTTAATTTTAACATATGTCTTTATTTATTTTTACAAATAAATGAAGGAAAGTTTAAGTACTCTTGATAATTCAACCTCTTTAAGTTTAGGAAGATTCGATAATTACTCTTGGACTTATGCTATATTGGTCCCTAGTATGAAGAACCACATTATAAACATTTGAAAGGTTGGGAAATTACTAGACTGAAGAAGCATTTAATAAAGATCAAAGATAATGTGAGTCCTTGTAGAAAAGTTACTTATGTCGTGAAATGGTAGATGAAAATTTTGCTTGAAGAGTATCAGAATGAGAAACAAAGAAGACAAAGACAAAACTATGAAATTGATAGTAGAAGTTCTTTTTATGATGGATAGGATGATATTGGCAATATTGAAGGTATTATTCCTACCTATCAAGAAGGAATTGATGCACTTGATGTGAAGAAGAGACGAAAACATGCGCCTAATTTATTTACTCTACAAACAACTCCTAGAACTTAACTTTCAATTTGTAGTGCCTGACAATCTAAAAAAAGTAGCCCAGAATGTGGATATAGCAATATCTAGATGGTGATATGATACAGGGGTATCTTCAAATGTTGCTCAATTTTATTATTACCAGCATATAGTAGATGATGTTATTTCCTCTTTCGATACAGGATGTAAAGCTCCTTTAATTGATGACTACAGATGTAATCCTCTAAGCAACTTTGTTTATGAAATCAAAGGCCATTTGGATTAAAGAAGAATGACATAGGCAACTTATGCTTGTTCAATCATATATGATGGTTAGACAAATAGAAGACATGAGTCTATTATCAAATTGTTGGTTTATTATGCTAAGGGGACGATGTATCTAGTATGGGTTCTGAATTTGATGAGAAAGTTTCACTAATAGTAGGAATTTTTATCATCCTACTATTATAAGATTTGTAACTAATTTCTTATCACTTTAGTATTTTATTCTAATGAAAATGGAGATAAGAAAAATGTTTACAAAAGATATGGGTTATATCTCAGTTTGCCAGGTCTAATGTTTGAAAGGAAGGTTTCATAATTATACTTGAAAATCTAAATTTTGGTTCCAATATTAATTTTTCATTCAAGTTTATGAATCTTTAGTAAGAATAATCTAGCTGACAGTGATGAAAAAGAAATAATAGGTTATTTTTATGATGTCATGGAGAGGATGAAGGAAACAATCAAGACTATATGAAAATATGATTTCTTTTTAGTCATCAATAAAAGACGGGAGAGGCGACTTTACTCTTTGTTGGTTATTGTTAGGGCATTTTTGAATCTTAGTGTCTATTTTATATCAGGTTTTATAAAGATAATTGAAGTTCATAAGAGAATGCTATTAACTATCACAACAATTTTTTCTACATGAGATGATACAAAATCTCTTTAGCTTACAAATAGAGACATACAAGGACATGTATAGTGATATTAGGATGCCCATTGCAATATGGCAAATAGTCAAAATTAATCCATGTATATATTTCTTCATTTTTATTACTTTTTTGAACTTAATCATCAGTTTATTTTGTTTACAAGGTTACTTTTATTATCTTACAATTACGTGGTGGGACCAATTTAAAAGTGGTGTCTAGAGTTGCAAAGGTTTGGAATTTGAATTTTGAGTCAATGTATGAGTGCAGCTGGGTGAGAAAGGAACTGGAACACATTTGAATTCATCCATTAAAAAAATATTGGAACACAAAAGATTGAACAATTTGATCTTTGTTTGATACAACTTAAAGTTTCGAGAAAGGTATATTACTATCATTATTAAGTTAAATATAATTTCTTGTAATTTTTAATAATTTCATTTTATTTATTTACTAAGATGTTTAATAGAACAAGTAGTTCTATAAATATAATTTTCCTTGACTATACCAATCTTTTAGCGGATTGAGTTTCTAACGAACCAAGTTTCATATATGAAATTAACTTGAAAAATAATCTTAGATGAAAAAGCATTGACAAGTCATTTGATGTAATAAATTTGAATAATAGTGATGATGAGACTCCTCTTAACGATGAGATTTCTTACTAAATGAAAATTGAAGTTAGTGTAATTTGAGCAGGCATGTCATTGAATAAAGTTCCAAGTTTTTCATTTTTCTTTTATTTTAATTTCACTTGTATTTGATGTATATGTTAAATTCTATATATGCAATATAAATATAAATTTTTAACTGTAAGTATTTTTATTTAAGGGTTCACTTCTACTTTGGTGTGTTTCTTAGCATGAACTCTTGTTGTAATGTTTTTAGAGTCATGGACTTATATTATTTTTAATATGATATTTTGATATAATTATTCTTTATTATATAACGTAAATTGTAACATTTTAAGTAATTTGAATTATTCTTTGTCTTATATCTGTATAATAATTAAAAAATCTTTTTCTTATATTACTTATGGTTATTATTTATATGTAAAATATGTAAAATTAATATTAATAGAAAAAAAAAGATCATTGTTATTTCAATTTATATTATTATGATTTTTAAGACAAAGTTGACGTAAAATTAAAATTATATAGTATAATATATTGAGGGAATATTTTATAATTTAAAAAATTTAGGGACTATTTTATGTTTTTAAAGTTACTCAAAACAATATTTGGTGTTACCTAGTACAAGTATTGATATGGCCGTGAAGTAAATCACATGTTATTATAAAAATCACGTATAATATGTAAAATACACAAGAAAGGGGGTTGAATTGTGTTAAATCGTCTAAGATAGTAATCTTTAAAAAACTTCTCGATTTTCTTGAAAGATTCAGACGATTACAAAATAACGCACTTATCTTGTTTGAGTAATGCAACAGCAGAAATAATATCTATTCTTCTAACAACAAGAAATTAAAGAGATAAGGGTTAGAGAATAAGACACCGTGATTTATACTGGTTCACCTTTAACCTTTGGGCTATGTCCAGTCTCATAGTTTATCTGAGATTTTACTATCTCTTGCAACTTTACAAGTATTATTTCTCACTTCCAGAGTCTCTTTAGGTTTCTTTCTCAAAGTATTCTTTATCTGCTATCTTAGCCTTTTCAGGCTCTAGCCTTCCCTTTCATTAGAAAAGATATTGTTTGAGTTTTCTAAACCCCACGTTACAAGTGTTTTTGATCTCTCTTCTTCCTTCTTTTCATTTAGGATATTTTTACAGTATACTCACTTAATCACAGGATTATTTCGTGTAAGTAGAGAGATGAGAGTTGAAAGTTAAAAGTGGTAAGTTTTTCTATGACTACAACTGATATTTATAGTCTAATTCTCCAACGGTCTTCTTGAGAAAACTGCTTATAGAATCTTCAGAGATCAGTTATTAGTTGAGTCCTGTAACCAACTCCAACTAACTAACTAACCGACATTATAGATTATTCTTCAATTATATCTTCTTGATTTGATTTGTATGCTTGGTCTTATGTCTTCGCTTGGTCTTATGACTTCGCTTCGTCTTATAACTTCACTTCATCTTACGACTTTGCTTCGTCTTATAACTTCGTCTTAGACATGTGACGAAGTCTAGTCGACTTCATCTTAGACAGCTCTTGAATATAATCTTGATTTGATGATTTGTGCTACTTACATTTATCTGCGCATTTAACAAACTTATCAAAACAGTTCACACACTTCTTTTATTATTATTATTTGACTATCATCAAAACCAATAGAAGAAGTGAAGTCTTCTTGACTTAATAATCTCCCCCTTTTGATGATAACAAATAATCATAAGATTAGAAGATAAAAGATATTCAGACGGATAATGATAATATTCAGACGAATAATTTTCAGACAAATAATATATTTATTTAGACGAATAATGCAAGATATACAA
>JAOQML010000006.1:22781266-22793851 GCA_027568935.1 Erythroxylum urbanii | reverse complement strand
TTCCTTACGATCCAAACCACAAACCCAAATGAGAAGTTTGTCTTTATGGGGAATAGAGTAAAGGTTCCAGTGGAAGCAGTTGGGACTTACCGTTTAATTCTGAATACTGGACATCATTTAGATTTATTTGAAACTCTTTATGTACCTAGTATTTATAGGAATTTGATTTCTTTATCTAAACTTGATGTTACTGGATACTCTTTTAAGTTTGGTAATGGATGTTTCAGTTTGTTTAAGCATACTAGGATGATTAGTTCTGGTATACTTTGTGATGGTTTATATAAATTGAATCTTGATAATTTATATGTTGAAACTCTTATGACATTGCATCATAAAGTTGGAACTAAACGTAGTTTCGTGAATGAATGTTCTGCTTACTTGTGACATAAGCGTTTAGGTCATATTTCTAAAGAAAGATTGGATAGATTAGTAAAGAATGGAATTCTTCCAGATTTGGATTTTACTGATCTCAATAATTGTGTGGATTGTATTAAGGGAAAGCAAACAAAACACACAAAGAAAGGTTCCATAAGAAGCACTCAAGCTTCTTGAAATTATACACACCGATATCTGTGGACCTTTTGATATTAATTCTTTTGGTAAAGAAAAATACTTTATCACCTTTATTGATGATTATTCACGTTATGGATATGTCTATTTACTGCATGAGAAATCTCAAGCAGTGAATGCCTTAGAAATTTATATAACTGAAGTTGAAAGGCAACTAGACAGAAAAGTGAAAATCGTTAGGTCTGATAGAGGTGGTGAGTATTACGAAAGATATGATGAAAGTGGACAACATCCTGGTCCATTTGCTAAATTCCTAGAAAAGCATGACATATGTGCTCAATACACAATGCCGGGTACACCACAACAAAATGGTGTATTAGAAAGACGTAAGCGAACCTTAATGAATATGGTTAGAAGTATGTTAAGTAATGCATCTTTACCCTTATCATTATGGATGTATGCCTTAAAAACTGCCATGTATTTGTTAAATAGGGTTCTTAGTAAGGCAGTTCTAATAACACCTTTTGAACTGTGGACTGGTAGGAAACCCAGTTTAAGGCACCTACATGTCTGGGGTTGTTAGGCAGAAATAAGGATTTACAATCCACAAGAAAAGAAACTGGATGTCAGAACAATCAGTGGATATTTCATTGGTTATCCAGAAAAATCTAAAGAGTATATATTTTATTGTCCTAACCATAGTACAAGAATTGTTGAAACTGGAAATGCTAGGTTTATTGAGAATGGTGAAACAAGCGGGAGTGACGTTTCACGAAATGTGGAGATTAAGGAAGTTAGAATACAAGTCCCTTTGACTTGTGTTCCCACTACTCAAATTGTTGTTCCTTAAATTGTTGCATCGTATAACAATCATGAAGAACAACAAATACATACTCCTGAAATTCAATATGAACCTAGAATAGACGAACCACAGGAAATAGCATTAAGAAGATCCCAAAGAGAAAGGAGATATGCTATTCCGGATGATTACGTGGTCTATGAGTTAGAAGATTACTTAGGAATTAATGATGATCCAGTTTCATTTTCACAAGCCATTAATAGTGCTAATGCTAATAAATGGTTAGATGCGATGAAAGATGAGCTTAAATCCATGGAACATAATGGTGTTTGGGACCTTGTAGAATTACCTGAAGGATGCAAGAGAGTTGGATGTAAGTGGGTCTTTAAGACAAACTGTGACTCTCACGGCAACCTTGAACGTTACAAGGCTAGACTTGTTGCTAAGGGTTTTACTTAAAAAGATGGCATTGACTATAAGGAAACGTTCTCACCAGTTTCCAAGAAAGATTCTCTCAGAATTATCATGGCACTAGTGGCTCATTATGATTTAGAGCTACATCAGATGGATGTGAAAACTGCTTTTCTAAATGGGAATTTAGAGGAAAATGTATATATGGATCAACCAATGGGTTTTTCAGTTGAAGGGAAAGAACATATGGTGTGTAAACTGAACAAATCTATATACAGACTCAAGCAAGCTTCTCGCCAATGGTATCTTAAGTTTAATAATACTGTTGTTTCCTTTGGTTTTAAAGAAAACATTGTTGATCGATGTATATATCTGAAGGTTAGTGGGAGTAAGTTTATCTTTTTGATTCTGTATGTTGATGACATCTTGCTCGCAACTAATAGTCTTGGTCTATTAAGTGAGACTAAGCAATTTCTCTCTAACAACTTTGAAATGAAAGATATGGGAGAAGCAACCTATGGGATTGGAATAGAAATATTTCGGAATAGATCACAAGGACTATTAGGTTTGTCTCAGAAAGCATATATTAATAAAGTTTTAAAGAGATTCAGAATGGATAAATGTTCATCATCTCCAGTTCCAATTCAGAAAGGAGACAAATTTAGTCTCATGCAATATCCAAAGAATGATATGGAACAAAAACAGATGAAAGGAATTCCTTATGCATCTATTGTTGGGAGTTTGATGTATGCTCAAACGTGTACAAGGTCGGACATTAGCTTTGCAGTTGGTATGCTTGGTAGATACCAAAGTAACCTCGGATTGGATCATTGGAAAGATGTAAAGAAAGTCTTAAGATATTTGCAAGGGACAAAAGATCACATGCTTACTTATAGGAGGTCTGATGATCTTAAAGTAATTGGATATTCAGATTAAGATTTTGTTGGTTGTGTGGATACTAGAAAATCTACATTTGGCTATGTATATCTTTTAGCCGGAGGAGCAATATTATGGAAGAGTGCGAAGCAATCAATAATTACTGCATCCACCATGGAAGCCGAATTTGTGGCATGTTTTGAGGCTATGGTTCAGGCTAGGTGGTTGGAAAACTTTATTTCAAGACTTGGAATAGTCGATAGTATTGCCAGGCCGTTGAAAATTTATTGTGATAATTCCGCAGCAGTTTTTTTTTCTAAAAACGACAAGTATTCCAAAGGTGCTAAACATATGGAATTGAAATACTTTACCGTTAAAGAAGAGGTTCAGAAACAAAGAGTGTCAATTGAGCACATTAGCACTAGTCTTATGATTGCTGACCCTTTGAATAAGGGATTACCGCCCAAAATATTTATGGGGCATGTTGAAAGTATGGGCATTATTGCTGTATAGGCATTAATGCATATTGTGATGACGTTTATGTTTTTATTGTAATTGACATTCTAAGCTCATTATTGAGTTTGTTTCTGATAAATTCTGTGTTTCCCATTTATGAATCATTTCATGGAGAAGACTAACCTTTTAGTACATGGAAGGAATATGTTGTTTAAATCACATACAATCGCCATGACTCCTGTTTAGTTCTAAATCTTGATTATGATGACTAATGTATATAATGCGCATGAAATTTAAATGACTGATTTATATGACAATGTTACATGAGCCAAGTGGGAGAATGTTAGATTATTATGTCTCATGTAAGTAGGAATACCGATATGATGGGTGTGGTATTTAAGCGGTAGTTTTCTCATATATAACTACTTATAACCGTTACCTCTTTTGGGTTCTGTTCTTGTCCATTATGTTACTTCTGCGACTTTACCATCAAATAAAGAAAACAAAACAGAAGTGATAACGAAAGGATAAAAGAATAGAAACGTGGAAGAGATTCAACGGCATCAAACGTCATGGATCAAGGTACGATAATATGATTATGTGAGAATTTTATAAGTTTAAGATCCTGGTTCGTCGTATGATAAAACAGAAGAAATATTTACATCTCATTCGTTGCTATCATTTCAAAGGTGAGGAGGCACTGGATTGGGAGAGTATTCACCGCAAGCATTGTCATTTGACAGTGGCTCTCATAGGTGAGTGTCTGTGATATTTGGTTTAACATTATATGGGTATGACATATCTTGTGTGTTGGGTAGGTTCTGTTGTGTTCACCATCTGGAATCCGTCACCTTTTGTGTGGCATGTTTTGTTCTTTCATTTGTTGAGTTGTGATATTTACAGAACAAACGAAAGAATAGAGTTTCTGTGTATATTAATGCTTTTTCTGTTTAAATTACCTCTGTTGTGATGAAATGGGTCATAAATTTGCTAGGTTTTGCCGTAAATTGTTTGATATTGAGCATTTTGATTGGTATAGCCTTTGAGTATTTCATGGCTGATGATTACATTATCCTCAGTCATCTTGCCTTTGCTGATAGCTCTATTATTCTCAGTGATGATAGGCCCAAGAACCTTCCTCGATATATTTGCCAGTAAGTTCTAGTGATGATAGACCTTTACTGATAACTTTATTATATAGGAAGTTGTAGTGAGATATGGTTTTGTTAAGCATATTCCTTGTTTATGTGAATTCTTATATTGCATCAGTTATAAGATTATTCACCTTACGCCATGCTTACTGAGATAAGCATTCATTCCATTTAAGATAGATTTGAGGCGAATGGCCATGTTTGTGTTGATCTCTGCTGGTGCTTTAGGAGATTATTGTATATTTGAGATCCTATGATGCCCAAATTCTGCAAATGGTCTAAGAACAGTCGATGTTTGATATTGCTGCAATTTGGTGGCCTTTTTTTTTAGCTGAGACATTTGATTGTCTTTACTATAATTCTCCTAAGCTTCTTCGACCAATATGTAACATAAACACTTAATCAAATTTTATTAACATCATATTATTGATGATCACTGATCACTTTTACAAATTGCAATATTACCTGCTAGACAATAGTTGGTAGTAATTAAGTGTTATCTTATTATCTAAACTACTTGCATATACTCAACATGCACACCATATTAACACTCCTTAGTTTTGATTATAATGAAAAGATTCGGTTAAGTCAACAATATACCATTTTTTTAGAGTCGAATTTTGGTTTTTTTTGTTTATCAATCCCAACTATGGATAACGTAATACATCTAAAATATCGACAATCGACTTTTTTGTTAACTAACAAGGTTATTATGATTAAATTTGGTGGCCTTTCTTATTATAAAGAAACGGAACACCCAATAGGTATTGAGAAATATCAAAATGTTGATCGAACATATGAATCTCATAAAATATTAGATGGTTCATGGGAACTGCATTATACCTAGTTGAAAAATAGCTCAAACTTTAAATTCTTATGTAAAGCAACCTTAGAAACATGCCAGATATAGTTGCAATTAGTAAATAGGCATATTTTCTAATAAGCTTTAGACAAAAGATGACTAACTCTACACAGGTAGATAGGCATCTATAGTGGGTCAACAGTGTTAAACTGAAAAAAATATTTTATGTATTTATTTGCATGCCTTTTTGGATACCTCCAACTCTTATCCTTTTATTCACCTCTATAGCATGATGAAATTAGTTAAGAGATGCCATCTAAACATATGCTAACTAATATAAAGAATGCAAAATCAAGAGTCAACAAAAGATGTAAACCTCTTTATGCTGTTCAATTGTTTAAATTAGTTGCGTATCCACTACATTTTGTTCTTTAAACATGTTGCTGCTCTTTCCAAATGTTGTCCAAATTGTATGTATTCAATTTCAAAAAATCTTTCATAATTGAAATACATTCAATTTCAAAAATTCTCTCACGATTAAGATAAGTTTGTCGTGAACGTCTTTGATATAAACATTGAAATAGTTTGAGTGATTGTTGATAAACATATGACACTTCGTTTTCAAATTATATGTGTTTTCATGACATAGTTAATAGAATGAATTTTTACCCAATCATTTATTATCTTATTATCATCTTTTAAGTATGCAGATGGAATAATTATTATCGACTAATACAATAGTGAGTTCAAAGTCAGGTAATATCTTTTGCTATTGTGGGCTAAAGGCCCTATTGAGGATTTCATGAAGTGATCATAATCCTGGCCGAAGGTTTTATGGATGCCTTAATTGTTCAGTGAGAATTTATTGTTATTTGATTAGTAAAGTTGAACGTTAAACTTGTGTTTAAGGTATATTTTTAATGAAATCGAATGTTTTAGGTTGGGAGATGCAAGTTTTTCAATTGATTCGATGAATAATTTACTAAGAGAGCTGTTGAAGTGATTTAAAATTTAAGGAGTGAATTATCAATGATAAATAAAAAGGTTCAAAGAAGCACGACAAAGGAGTTTGAAGAACAAATGAATCTTCTAAAAGAGACAATACATTTATTGAGAAAAGAAAAAAAGAAATGAAGTGTATGGTAATGAACATTGTAATAGGATTAGTTATGGTTGTAGTATTTTTTATTGTAATTATGTTATAAAGATATTGTATTGAACTTTAACAATGTAATGGTTAAATTAATTTCAAGTATATTATGAAAATTTTGATTTTGAATATATAACTAATATACAGTGGGTATGTTATATAACAACTCATAATGAATATGTTGTATATGAATAACAAAATTTGTATACGAATTATGTAATCAAGCAAAAACAATACTACTATAGATACCTAATATACAATAGATATGTTGTATAACAACTTATAATGAATATGTTGTATATGAATAATAAAATTGATATATGAATTATGTAATGAAGGAAAAACAATACTACCATATATAACTAATAGACACTGAATAATTTACTCAATTACATATGTTATCAAATATGGGAAAAAAAGGCAATGTAAGAGTGAGATTGACATAGAGAGAAAAAGAGAGGTTGTGTAACGAAGCATACTGATTTTGACAATATTTACATTGTCTATAAACAACACAAACATTCGTATGTATATAACACAAATATTTACATTGTGTGTATACAAATAATGGATGTTTGCTTCATTTGTACTTGACTGCGTACAATCAGGTTGTGATGATGAAGTCAATGAAGTTCTCCTTCTACTTGCTTCAGCTTGTAAATGTTGTTAAGTAATACTGGGGTGTCCTTTAAATCGTAAACCCCTTGGCTGAAATGATAATTGAAATGTGTGTGGCTCAACATCTCAAAATTTGTTTATATTGGCATCTGCAGGTGTACCAAACTACAAAATGGAAGATAAAATATTACAAACAAACTTTGTAATTATTTAAAGCTAGAGAACTGATAAAAAAACATATCGCTTATAATATTGCTTTATTAACTCAGTACAACATTATCATCGACCAAATTCCCATACCTTAACTATAGTTATAATGAAAACATCTTTGTCAGTCATTAGTACAAATAATAAGTAATATAAAACCAAAAATTGGTATACATGTGAAGTTGCCTCTGTTCTAACCTGATTAACATAATTATAAACATTAGTAACTACATGTTTATAAAACTTTATTCATATGATTGAAATAACGTGTACACACTTGTGAAGAAGCCTCATCATGTTGATTTGAGGTGTTGTTGTTGCATTTTTTAGAGTTATGATCTTGATGACCACATTTCAGCATTTATGCAATTGCCCTTTTTAACTCAATTTGCTTGGGTTTTTCATCTTATTCGACTCATCTTGTTGTTTTCTTCTTACAATTTTTAGTCCACCGAGAACAACTCTTTTAGGTGGAGGATGTATCAACTCTGCATCACTTGAAGGCTAGAAAATTTTACCTACAATTAGTTGTTACACATGTTTATAGAAACCCATAAATTGACCCTTACGATAGCACGAATAATCTAATGTCTTAATCCTTTCTCTCGAGTGATGGATTGCACTAATTACATTCTTGTATGGATATCCATATAGGTCGTATGCCTGACAACTTCATATTTATTGTCTACAGATCTGAGAATATGCTTCACATCACCTTTGAAACTTTATAACCGCCATCTCCATTCCATACAATTCTCCATTGCATTGCTTCTTTTTGTTCTTCTCCAACTTCTTTATTATATTTGGTGCTATATCATGCTTCCACCCAAGACAAAATGTTTTCTCTCAGCATGTTTCCTTATAACCATTATTTTAATAGTCTTAAGTATGCTAATCACTACCCTATCCCTTGCTGGTAGAATCCACCTATTGAAGGTTTCATTCATCTTGTTGTCAACAATGGGACATTTACTTTGAAAAGATTGATAACATCTGGCCCACCTCTCTTTTGGATGCTCAATCAACGTTGCAACACATCTAGGGCTTATTTTGTCAGGCCTATTTAGTTGTTCATTGAAATCTTGAACATAAGTTGAACAAGTGCAATTCCAAAACTGCTTTATGAGATCCTTTCCCTTCCAATTCATAGACCAATTGTGATATATATGTCTAGCACACATTTGGTGATCTGCAATGCACGAAGTGTCCTTAACAGCCTGGACTAATCTTTACAACAAATACAAAATATATCAGATCATAGTTCATATAATGATTTCAATCCTAAATATGTTTACATACCTTCTGCATATCATATATAACTGAAATTCCTTGTGCATCTTGCAATTCCAAATCAAATGATAACAAATTCATGAACTAAGTCCATGAATATGTGTTTTCTACCTCAACAATTACCCAAGCCAATGGAAACATTCCTTCTTCATCATATCTACCAATTGCACTTATCAATTGCCTTTAGAATTCTATCTTCAAGAAACATCCATTAATCCTAAAAATCGGTCTTAAATGCTTCCATCATCTTTTTATGGCATAAAAACAAATATACAATCTTTTAAACTGCAAGAAAATATAAAGAAGTATTAATATAGTACATAATAAAACATAATGAAGTATAACATAACATACCTATAGCAATGGGCTATCTTGATTTCTTGATAATTGTAACTCAATTGTTGACCTAGGATTGCTTACCTTCAACTCGTTTACCTATCCTTACAACTTCACAAATTCAGCAATAGAATATGTTGCTATCTCTTTCCTCAATCTCCTTTTTGCTCTTCTACACATGCTTGAATTAACAAAAATATTGAGCTTCTCTTTACATTCTTCCACCATTTTCTTGGTTGTGATACTAGGCTTCCCCAAAATTCTATCCTTGAAGTATCTCATCAAGAATTTTGCAGAAACCAATTTTAGTTTGCTTGTAGTAAAACAAGTGTGATTAGAATTATATATTTTCACCTTGAAACATCTGTCATTCTTATAATATGCAACATACAATACCTATGGGCATCCATCCACACAAACATACCTAATCCGATTACTCTCACACTTTTTCTACCTAACATTGTATCCGGTATGCACTCTATAATCGGCAGTAATATCTTTAGATTCTTTTGCAATCCTGTGCTTCATTCCCAACCTCCACTTATGTGCAACCTCTGTAGAATTATCCTTAACAGTTGAGCTAGGTTTAAACAAAGCTTCACCTACCTTCTCTCCACTAGGATATTTATCAATGCTAATAGGACTACCACAATCTGATGAATCAATTTCAATTGGATGATAGTCATCTGGAATGTCAACATAGAAGTTTAATTAAAAATGTGCACTCTGTTCCTCCACATTCTCATTCATTTGTGCACCTTCTCTCTCCAAATTCTCATCCATTTATGCACCTTCTCCCTTCAAATTCTCATTAATTTCTACACCTTCTCCCTCTACATTGTCATCTGTTTGTCCATCTTTCCCCTCTATGTTCTCATCATCATAATCAATTGCATGGATAGGTGTGACTACTTGATGAGTTACATATACATCAACAATCCCTTTTATTTTAGTTAGGTTTGCTAGCCTAGTACACCTTTCATTTGATTCTAGAACTTTCAATAACTCCTTAGAGTTTAAATTAGGTTCTCTATAATATGTCTTATCAATTTTATCATACCATAACTCCATTCCCATCTCATTTATTTGTCTATTGCTAACAAAGTCAACATCAACATTGTCAAATGAAGGAATATCCACCATGAAAAAGCCTTATACTTCCATATTAAGCCATTAAAACCTATAAATATAAGTATACACACAAGTTAAAATAAAAAAGCAATGCAATGATTATCAAAAATAACATGTTGATTGGCATAAAATATAAAAGCAATGCAATGATTCCATGCAAATTTAGACACTTAAAGACATTAAGGTTGGCTATAAGAAGACCAAATTCAAGTGTTGACTAGACCCTTAATCATATTGATGTTATGAACTCGATTTTTTAGTATCAATACAAAGGCACGTGCTCTAGATAGCCTTAATGATTACCTATATCAAAAGACATTAATACTACTAGAGAAGAAGAAAAAATTGCAATCATTGATTTATTTAATAATAAAAAATTTTCTAGGAAGGTAAATTTCACATTTATATCAAAAGAAATGCAAGACATGTTGTCTTTTTTAAATTAGTGACACTCATAACACTTAATAATTGTACAAAAACTATTATGAAAGTATCATAGGAGCAATAGTAATTGTATAATAAATATGGATTTTGGAAAAACTTTAGTATAGATTTTAGATAATTTTACAATTCACTCCTTTTGCTTTTAGTTTCCCAACCATCTTCACTAAATAAATTAGTTCATAAATCTCTAATTCTCATTCTTGATTAATGTAAAACTTATTAGGTGATTTAATAGAGGTAAAGGGCTAAGTAAGAAGATGCATTGAGGATGAAAGTATCAAATAAATTCAAGCAATACAACAAACAACAAACAAAACGACATCAAAAGGTTTCACTATCAAATAAATTTCAAGTGTTGACTAGACCCTTAATCATATTGATGTAAAGGGCTAAGTAAAAATATGGGTTGAGAATGAAAGTATCAAATAAATTTAAGCAATAAAACTAATTAATTTTTGTTTTCTTGCTTACCTCATGCAATTTGCTATTGTCCCACATAATTTTTGTTTTATAAGTCAAGTTTGAACTTGCTAGATCAGCTATGTACAAATTATGTTTCCTTATAGTTATTGGATTTGTACATTATGGCTTTACCTATGAGGAGTCAATGGGATAAGAGAAATCAGAGAACTTGAATGATGTGAATAAAATGAATGAGGATATTCTCAATGCTGGAGCTTGAGGGAAGGGAACCAATATTGGAGTATGATAATAAAAAGTAGAGGTTCCAATGGGTCAAAAGGTAGCTCACCAAATTACTCTCACCGATGTTTGGGGTAATTTGTTTACATAGAGCAACAAGCAAAGCTCTAATTGAAACATTAAATAGAAATTGGATAGGGCAATGGTAAATATTGAATGACTATTTCAGTACTCGGGGAGAAATGTTAAATGTTAAATGACTAGTTAAGCAAAGCTTGTTTTATGTTCTTCAGGTTCTCTAAGAGATATACAAGACCAATAGAAGGAGCATGTGCAGACCACAAAACATCCAAAACACAACAATAAAGTATAAACATTACGGAACCAAATTAAAGACCAGAAAGCAGTCAAATATTCGGGACCACACCCAAACAATAAACTAACGACAACATCCATTATCTAACACACACCAACAATGACCACATATGTAGCCTATAAGAAGGAAGCATCAGAAACATACAAAATATCCAATAGACAACAATTCTAAAATCTAACATACCTCAGTTATCTCAACATGCTTCGATGCTGATGACTTCTCTCAATAATTACTGACGACTACATTACGGGAATGGTGCTTCTATTGACCAACTTTATTGCCGATGATCAATAACAATGGATAATGATGGCCAATTGAAAATGATGGAGAACGTTTGAAAACACTGTCGTATTCATGAAACAACGCCATATATATTTTTCATGAAATATTAAATTCATATTAACTAGATCTCTGTTAAGTTAATATTTTTTTATTCAACTAATGATATGAATAAATCTTGTTGGGGTTAACTATCTTACAAAAATAATCAGTAAATTAATTTTCTGCTTAAGTAAAGTTTAAGGTTTAATTAAAGGGTGGGTCCCATACTTAATAATAAAATAACAAAATTTCTTTTATTTAATTAAAATCGGGGTCTCACTTTGCCACGTCAGTGTTAACGTGTCATATGATTCCACTATAATAACAAAAATTATTTTAGAAGTGCCACATCAGTGCTGACATGACACTTAATATAGGAGTTTGAATTTTCTGTTAGGGTAGGGTTAAAATTTAATGTTTTCTAAATGTTGAGTTATAATTGTTCACTATGGAATGTTAGGGTCAAACTTTTCAAATGGTGAAAAACTTAGGGTCAAAGTGACCCTTTTTCTATAGAAAGTTCTACTGGGAAGTCTTGAAGTTTGCTAGAGAGTGAAATTATAGAAGTAACTAACATCCGAAGCAAATCAATGTCGAAAAGAGGCATAAGACCAACACTAAACTCGTATTTATTAGAGAGATTGAGAAGTCAAATTTAGATTGACATTAACATTAAAAGTGATTTAAGCATTAGACTCGTAAAATTTTAGGACACGCAAAAATAGAATTTCATTATCCTTAAACATTTCTAAAAATAGAATTTTCCTTTCTTTAAACTTTTGTATTTAACCCTCGTCTACAAATACTTTGATAAAGGTTGTACCAGGATGAATGTTGGACCTTGAACTTTTCTTGGAAGTTAGAATTATTAAATGAGAAATTGTTGGCGTTTATTCATGAGTAAAAATCAGAATTCTTGAATTAGAAATTTATGGAGTTTATTTATGAATATTTTTAGTTACATACGGTTGCATGGATTAAATGGAAATGTTAGAATTAGGTTAAGGAGTTAGAAGGTATTAGAGTAAATATGGAAGGGTAAGTTTGGAAGATTAGAGTTTGTTT
>JAOQML010000006.1:22763379-22781166 GCA_027568935.1 Erythroxylum urbanii | reverse complement strand
AGGTTAAGAAAGAAAGAAAAGAAGAGCGTAGAAGAAACTAAAGAAAGAGGAAGAGAGTCGTGTAACAATAAGAGAAAACAGAGAGACATGTTTGAGAGGTTAGGGAAAAGAGAGATAGTAATGTAAAATAAGAAAGAAAGAGAGAAGAAAAATGTAGGAAGAAGTAGAAGAAGAGAAGCAGAAACTGAACCAGAAAAAAAGAAGGAAAGAAAGATAAAAGACATAAAAAGAGGAAGAAGAATATTCAGTTGATATTTTTAGGTAACCTCTATCTTTTCTTCTTGTTTTGATAGAAGAAGGAAGTAGAGCAAATAGGTTTTATGTGCTAAAAATGAAGAGAGAAAGAAGAGAACCGAGATTATTTTTCTTAGATTTTTATGAACTTTAACTAGATTTTAGTTCTTCTAACTTAGATAAACTAAGAGTAGATTAAATCTAAGCTCATTTTTGGATAATAGAGCTTTATAGAAGTTCTATTCGTATATGATGTTTGAATGAAAATCTGTTTGTTTGAAGGGAACCAAGAAAGTCGAAGGCAAGAACAAGAGGAAAGACAAACTTGATCTTTGAGTTACAAGTAAATAGGTGGGTGGTATGTTTATAGTTATTGTGATGATGAGCTAAAATATTTGCTTGTATGTATGCTAAATTGCTTGTCTTGAATCATTGTGAATGTGGGAAAAATGTTTTGTGAATTTAATATCATGTTTGCTTTGTAAGAATTCTACTGCTTTGATATTAATGAAAAATAGAAAATTTAAGAAGCATGAAAATATGAATATGATATGAAATATGTAAGCATCGAAAATTTGCTTGTGTGGGCAAGAGAGATACCATTTCATTCATCATGTACATGTTGACTTAAAGCCTTCTCCCGGCTGCCCCCTTGTGATACATGAGCTCCGAAAAATCGACTCATTCTGTTTATGGTATAAACTTTGGTTTCATCATTCTGTTTTATGAGATTATTTTGAGCCATATTGTTATGTACTTTGTTGTGATTTGTTGAGCACGATTTATAATTGAATGCTTTGTTTAATGATTGTAAAATATATAATATGGATCATGTGACTGTAATTTAAATTAAGTGTTCTATGAACTGGATTGGTTTATATAATTATGCTTGGTTGTGTGTGTGTGTGACTCATCACCAATGGCTATAAACGTATTAGCCACTGAGCTTCCCAGCTCACCCTATTATCTTTCCACTCCTTAGGTGCAAGAAACAGCAGATCAATAGTGAACCTTGCAAAAACTTTGGCAAATCTCCAAGAAATATATCTTTGTAACTAAGATAGTTCAGAAACTTTCAGTGCTTTAGAAGCATATCAAGCATGAACATTCATGTTGTATTTTTGGATTATGCTGCTGTTTTGACTCTTAATATGTAATTGAAGTTTTGTATAAACTTTGTAATATCTGAGAGATGAAATTTTGTCTTATAGAGAAATCAATGAAAGAAGGGTTGAAGAACTTCTCTTTGTATATATGCAGAAATTTCTTCTCCGTTAAGTGTCAATTATGGTTAGGAATAAATTGTTAGTTCTTTAATGGCTTTTGGATATTTATTCTTAAGAAAATGGTTAATTTGGGAGTTATGTATGTATAGTCTATGATTGTTGGATTCGGGTCTTTTGTTTTGTGAGAATGTATATTGACAGATGAGAGAAAATAAGAGAATAAGGGGATAAAAGTGTGTTATGAAAATTCAATAAATAAACTGTATTGATTTAGGCAGAATTTGACAAAGTCATCTTCATGAAAGTTGTAGATCATTCTCTTAAATTTCTAACGACATATAGTTTATAAATTTTGGAGTTCGGGATTGAAAGTTATGAAGATTTGAAGTAAGTATGCAAAAGTTGCACTGTTCATTGAATTGCACGATCGTGCAATTGCCATTTTTGTTGGAAGCTCGTGATTGTGTAGAAGCACGACCACGACTTCTACCTCTCATGCCCATGACTTTTTATTGTCACGGCTGTAACATTTTCAAATGCACGGTCGTGACATCCTCTTTGTTTTATTTATTTGTGTATTTGTTTTTGCTCCCAACCGTGACTTATGCTTATTTTATTTATTTTTTACTTGTACTATTATTTTCTAAAATTCCCCCAATTTTAGTGCCTTGTTGTCATGAAATAAGAACTGAGACCCAGGGCCAACATTGAAGCCTGTAGTTATATTATTCTCCTTATATTGTCTTCTTATATTAGTGAAAAAAATTTCCTTGCTTATGGACATAGGTCACATATTGACCAATCCGCGTAAACTTTTTATTTTTGCTTTATTTATTTTCTTTCTATATTATCTCGTTTGTGTGATAATTGGTGTCAGATCAACTGATATTACAACAATTGGTATCAAAGTTTATTTTTCTTTACGAATCTAGAGTCTGTTGTTAGGATGTCTTTTTATAAGCTTAATATTGAGAAATTTAATGGATTGAATGATTTTACTTTATGAAAGTTGATTATTAGGGGTGCATATTATCTTTTGAAGGAGAAAAAATTTTTAAAAAAGTTTATGGTTATCAAAAAAGGAAGAGATTCTATTAAAGGCACGTAATATTGTATAATTGAGTTTGGGAGATGAAGTTTTGAGAGAAGTGGTTGATGAAACATTTACTACTTTGTTATGGAAATGACTTGAAAATAAGTATTAGAAGAAGTCTTTAATGAATCATTTATATCAAAAGCATCTTTATGTACTTTAAGGATTATAAAACGTAAAAAAGAGAAAGATTATATTGATAATTTTAATCAAATCATCTTAAAACAAGGTGTTAAGGTTAAAATTTAAGATGAGGATCAAGCTATAATCCTTTTGTGTTCATTGCCTATTTTATGTGAAAATTTTTCTGATACTACAATGTATAAGAGATAGACTATTTCTGTTAATAATATGAAGGATTCTTTGTAGTCCAAAGAATTAAAGAAAAAGGTATTTGATATATATGAAGATGGATTAAATTTGGATATAGTCATTAGTAGAGGTAGGAATAAAGAAAATGATCATAGAAATTAGAGAAAGTCATGATTTAAATTAAGCCTAAAGTTGTTCAATGGTTTAATTGGAAAGAAAAAGGACACTTTATAAGGGATTGTCCCTTGCAAAAGAAGTGAAATAAGAGAAAAGGAAACATATAGAGAAATAGGTGTGATGTAGTATAAGAGAGTTCCAATGAAGAGAATGGAATAGGCAAGTAATGTTTTAACTACTAGTAATTCTGGTTCTACAAATTGTTAGGTGATAGACATTGACACATCTTATCATAGGATTCTTAATAAAGAATAATTATGTTCTTTAAAATAATGAAATGGCATTGTCAAATTAAGTGATGATGGACAACATGCTGTCAAAGATAGTGGTTTAGTATAAATATAAATACATGGTAAAATTTTTAGAATATTAGATGCCTAATATATTTTTGAGCTATGAAAAAATATAATTTATATAAGTATTCCTGATAGTTAAGGATAGAAGAATTCTGGTGGTCATGAGTAGGTTAAAGTGTTAAAGGATGTTATGACTATAACGAAAGGTAAATTACAACATATAATATAGATCTTAATAAGAAAAATAGTAATATAATTGGTGGGTGGCCCTTAATCATCAAGGTAAAATGATGACAATATATAGTTGTGGCATTGTAGATTGGGTCACATAAGTGAGCAAGGACTTAAAATTTTGAGTAAGAAAGGGTTTGTTAAATAGAGCTATTGATAGTTATGCATTAGCATATGTTTTTTTAGGTAATTGGTATGTGCTTTCTTGCATAATTATTGATTATTGTTGTAGTTTAGGATTCATTTTGTATGTTTTCATTTAGTTTGATTTTCATTGTTGTTCTTTTATGTTTGATGTTAATTTAGGGTAATAACTGACTATTTTTTATGTAGGAAGGAAGATGGAGCAACTTGGAGATTGAAGTAGATATTAAAGAGGAGAAGACAAAAGTATTACATTTGCCTCAGATTGTAATTCCCACGATCGTGGGAATCATGCCAATTCCTACTATCGTGGGAATTATAATCCGAGACAATACGTGGGCCTTCATTAAACTTAACTGTTTTGGACTATAAAAGCATAATTAAGCCTTCATCTTAGAGGGGAGATGAAATCCCTTATGTAGAAACACCATCCTTGAGTGAAGAGAACATGTTTGGAGCCTTGAGGAAGGATTGAAGTCAAAGATCATCATCAAGATTGGGAAAAATAGCACAGTAACACCAAAATTTCTAGATTTTGGCAAAGAAGAGAAGGAATCCCTTTATTCAATTTTCTGTCAATTTTACTTCTTCTATTCTTTGTAAAATGGTTTATTTGAATGTTGATGATGTTATGGAGACCACGTTAGGCTGATTTAGTTTTAGGGATTGCTTTTGAACAATTTTGTTAGAACTCTTATTTTATTGAATTGAATGAAGTTGTCTTTGATGATTGTTGATTTTATTTGTGTTCTTTCAATAAATTGGGAGAGTGACTAAGATTAATTGTGTAGGATTGTACAACAAGAGTTGACAGCCTATAGATATACAATCATTACATTAATTGATTAGTTAGAAGAGAGATCTTGGCGAAGTCAGTTGATCACTCATAGGATAGTTTAATAACTAGTTGAATCTGTAGAGTCATTGGGTAGGTTGACAGATCATTCAATTGATTTCCTTTAATTCGATTAGGGATAATTAGTTACACTTTGAGAGAGGGTAATTAATACATTTGAAAATCTTAGGTGAGACATAATTCGATTATAAAATTGGAGGGAGACAAAATAGGGAAAAAAGTAATCTCTAGTCTTTAGATTCTTGAATTCCAATTTTTCTACATTTTGGTATTATTTATTGCTTTGTGTTAGTCTTTTAATTTTAATTTAATTTTTTAGATTAATTGCATTAAACAATTTCGTTTCTTAAATAAAGTCTTGTCTAAATTAAGTGGTGTCTAGGCATCAGTCCTTGTAGGATTGATATCCGCTCTTTTTAACTACAAGTCACGACCCGTTCACTTGCAGTTTTTGAGTGTAAAATGAGTAGATTATTTTTACCTCCAACAAGTTTTGGGCACCGTTGCTGGGGATTGATTGTTTAGCATCTTGGTTAATTTAGATTACTTTGATTTAAAAGTTTTTGATACTTTTCTTTGTGTAATTGCAGGTGCATGAACACAAGGAGCACACGAAGAACGAAAGAAGTGAGCGAAGATGAATTTCCCGACATCAAGAGGCACAAAAGAGAATTGCGATGGGCAAAGCATCTTAACTGTTCTCAACAAGATATGACTGAAGAAGGAGAACAAGGAGGACTGGAGAGGACTCTGATGGATTTCATAAGGCTAGGATTTAGTCCTCAAGGAGTGGCGAGACCGGTGGTCCAAACAAATAATTTTGAGGTAAAGCTGCCGCTACTCAACATTCTACAAAATAATGTACAGTTTTACGGTCTATCTAACGAGGAACTGAACACCCATATTGTAAATTTCTTGGAGATCTGTGACATATTTTGATTCAACAAAACATACGACAATGCGGTGAAACTGAGACTGTTCTCATTCATGTTGAAGGATCAGGCTAAAGCGTGGTACAACTCATTAAATTCAGGCCAGATTACGACTTGAGAGCAGCTTGCCCAAGCATTCCTTACTAAGTATTTCCCGTTAACAAAGATGACGAGGATTATCAAGGAGATTATAAATTTCCAGCAAAACAACGGAGAATCTCTTTATGAAGCTTGGGAGAGATTTAAAGAACTTTAGAGAAGCTGTCCCCATCACAACCTTTCGAGAGAGTTCCTGCTTCAGATATTATACAGTGGAGTGAATTCGAGCATTAGAGGAACTATCGATGCAGCAGCTAGAGGTTCATTAATGAGGAAAACTATGGAGGCAGCTCATGATCTCTTGGAAGAGTTGGCAAGCAACAACTGCATGTGGTTGAGCGAGAGAAGCAAATAAGGGCAGAAAAAACAAAAAGGTATGACACCCATTGACTCTGTTACTATTTTGCAGGCTCAAATCACGTCTCTTATGAAGCATTTGAACAACATGTAAGGAGCATCCTCCTTTATAGTGAAGACGATGCAAGTTCAATGTGAGCTGTATTGGTAGAATAACCACGGCTCAGTGGAGTGTTTTCTGTTAGAAGCCGATGGTACTGAATAGGTAAGTTACCTAGGCCAGCCACAAAGATGTAACGACCCGTAAGTTGAGCATGTTTATGTTTATTCATTGGTGTGGTTCTTTAGTTATAAACATGCTTAAATTGAGTGTGATTGAAGTTCAATTTGGTTTTTGTTTGAATTTTAACTTTTTTCTTTTCGAAATTCTTGATGATAATATTAATTTTATGTGTTTGTAGGTTGTGAGATCATAGAGAAACAATATCAAGCTTGGAAGAAGGTTTGGAATCGTGAGAATCACCAATTTGATTCCCAGGATCATGGGAAATCTCTCCAAAAAGTTTCTAGAGAGGTAACCTATGATTGTGGGCAACATGGTGATTCCTACGATCGTGGGAATTGTGGGAATTCCCATGATCCATCCGAGAGGGAAATTTAAACTTCCCTCCCATTTTCTTCTTTCACCCACTCTCAAAATTTTCACTCCTCTCTCTAACCCACGAAAATCCTCCTCCCACTCTCTAAACTCTTCATTTTTCCTTGAGATTCTTAGTATTGTATTCATTTCTTTTCATTAATCTTACAATCCTTCCATCTTTTCATGAATTAATCATTTAAAAACACAAGGATTTGGGTAAGATTTTGGTCTCTCTCTTAAATACAAATTTCACTCATCCTCTTCTCAATTTTTGCAGGTTTTCTTCTTACAATGACACCAAGGAAGATGATAGCTCGAAAATCGATTAACGAACTTCGCTATCAAGTTTCCAGTGAAGGTAATTCTGATTTAGTAGTAGCTTATCGGGCCCCATTCCTAATTTACTCAAAAGAAGAAGGTATGCATTTTTGAGACTTTAGGGCTAGTGAAATAGTCACTCCTAAGTATTTTGATTTTGAAGTGTTAGAAAATATAGGAGTGAGGCCGAAAGTTGAGCAACTACCCGCAAACATAGGTTAGAATAGGGTCATCCAGTGTGACGTGCCTATCCATCCTATGATGACCATAGAGTTTTTCACTACTGTCCAATATAACCCTAAAATGGACACTTTTTGGTTTAGGTTATTTGGTACCGTTTACAAATTGGATTATACTGTCATGTGTAATCTTTTCAATTTGCAAAATAAAAAATTTTTAAATGATCACACTGATCTTGATGTGGATTCCTATTGGAAAACTCTAATGAGGGAAGAAAATTTTGACTCTAGGAATGCATCGAATTCTTTAATACGTAGTGTCGAACATTTGCTCTTGCATAAATTTATTTGCTTAACTGTGTTCAATAAAACCGAAAGTAGCAAATGCAGCCAAAGAACTTTTCTTTTTATGATGCATGGATTGAAAAGTTAAAATCAACACACCTTTTAGATTTTTTCGATCAATAGTAAATGTTGTCAATAAAAAGAGTCCATATTTTGGAATGTTGCATGTTGTTACTGCTTTAGCTCATTATTATAACCTTAATGTGGAAGAGGTGTGTACAATGCCACACGATATGTTTGACATATCTTATTTGAGGTGCTCCGAGATTATGGAGGTCCATTCTATGGAACTCTAACATCCTCAGATGCACACTACAGTAAGTAGTAGGAGGGGCACTAGTACAGCCGCTTCCTTACCCTCCACATCCCGTGGAGTCCCGGAGCCAGAGGAAGAAGCAGTAGAGGAGGAACTAAGTGCATCAGCAAAGGTTGACTAATTTCAGCACATCCTTAACCAGATGGCCTCCAATCAACGACAAATGAAATCTTAACTAAATGAGCTTGACACGTAAATACGGAAAGTCCACAAGGAGCAACGTAGTTTGAAGAAGAGGTTCCTCAACTTCTGTCGGAGGAAGAATTTTGAAGCTCCTTCACCAATACCATCGCCACCATAATTTGAATAAGCTTCTCTTACCCTTTCATTTTTAAATTTTGTTGTTTCTTTTGTTTGGTGTCATTTTAATTTTTGCTGTGTTTCATGTCATTTTCTTTTGCATTGTTTGATGTCATTTGTTGGTTTTAATTTTCTTTTGTATGGTTTGATGTCGTTTCCCTTTATTTGGTGCTTAACTTGTCACATTGAGGACAATGTGATCATTAAGTGTGGGGAGGTGACATTGACTTTCTCAATTGCATTGTTCGCATTTTGTTAAATAGGATGCATGTTTAGGCGTATCATGTGCTTTGTGTCAGCAATGGAACTGCACTTGAATCATTCTGATGGATATTGCCATGAGATTATGTCATGTTAGTTGGAATTAGATTGAATGCATGCTTGAACTCGGATTAGGCTACTTGAGTAGAAAGTGAACCATATAAAGTGATGAAAAATAGTTGGTTACATAAACTTAGTCACAAATTGACATTTGAACAATGAGGCAGTTTAGAGATGCATAATGAGTTTTCAATTGAGCCAATGTGAGGATTGAGCCATATGACTCTATCTATAGTCATTTTATTTCTTTGTTGAGTGATACTTCCTTAGGTTATTGCCTTCAGAACTTGCTTTGAATCAGTTTGAGTCTACTGAATGCATGCTTAATAGAGATGATTAAGGCCCTTTTTTTGTTCTAACCCTTGGCTTAAATGACCTAGCTTTTGGATTATCCCTTGCTACCCCTGTTGAGCCTTAACCATTTGTTTCTTGAAAACACCTAAAATTTTAAAGCTTTAAACCCCATTAACCTACCTATTCACAAGCTTAGTAGAGTTTTAAGTAATATATTAGTTGGGATCGTTGTGAAGATTTTATTGAGATGAGTTGATGTATTTCTACCTGTGGACTACATTGTATTTATCTACTATTATATTCATAGTTCTTCCATGTATGATGAAAAAGAAATAAAAATGAGAAAAATGTTGAAAAAGAAAAGAAAAGAAAAGAAAAAGGAAGAACAAGTGAGTAGCATTAATAA
This sequence comes from Erythroxylum urbanii, assembly GCA_027568935.1. NCBI lineage: Eukaryota > Viridiplantae > Streptophyta > Magnoliopsida > Malpighiales > Erythroxylaceae > Erythroxylum > Erythroxylum urbanii. Next base: position 22,772,150 of record JAOQML010000006.1, on the reverse strand, counting down.
GTGCAGAATATGAGTTACATTTGTATATCTCGGAGTTATGTTTTGTTATCCATTTTTATAAGCTTTTTACTTTACGAATGCTTGTGTCTACCTTTTTCTTGCTTTACCAACCTTAACCCTTACCACATTACAACCCGAACCAAGTCCTTTTGATCTATTTATGCATGCAATCATTGTAGAGGAGAACCTATCTTAGTGTAGTTTCCTATAGGAAGTTTAAGAAACACTAACCATCAAACACTTGAGAGAAATGAGTGAAAACCGTGAGGAAGATTCATTTTGCATCTTTACTTATCTTTGAGTGATGGTATCAATTGTTGAGTTTTCTTATGTACACCAATGAAAAAGTAGTCATGATATGTGTATTAACTTGACATTTGAGTTGGCTTAAATTTAAGCAATTGTATGCTTTGATCTTTGTAAAAATGAAGTGATAAAATTGAGTGATTGTATTTATTTTGCTTGAGGACAAGCAAAGATTTAAGTGTTGGAATGTTGATAGTTGTGCATTAGTATATGTTTTTCTAGGTAATTGGCATGCATTTTTTTGCGTAATTTTTGATTATTTTTGTAGTTTATGATTCATTTTGTATGTTTTCATTTATTTTGATTTCCATTGTTGTTATTTTATGTTTAATGTTAATTTAGGGTAAGAATTGAATATTTTTTATGTAGGAAGGAAGATGGAGTAACTTGGAAATTGAACTATAGATCAAAGAGGAGAAGACAAGAGGATTTCATCTATTGCCAATTCCCACGATCGTGGAAATTACAATCCGAGACAATACACAGGGCTTTATTAAACTTAGGTTTTTTAGATTATAAAAGCATAATTAACCTCCATCTTAGAGGGGAGATTTGTCGAAACACCATCCTTGAGTGAAAAACACATGTTTGGAGCCTTGAGGAAGGATTGAAATCAAGGATCATCATCAAGATTGGGAAAAATAGAACATAACACCAAAATTTCTAGATTTTGGCAAAGAAAAGAAAGAGTCCCTTTATTCAATTTTTTGTCAATTTTACTTCTTCTATTCTTTGTAAAATGGTTTATTTGAATGTTGATGATGTTATGAAGACCAAGTTAGGCTGATTTAGTTTTAGGGATTGCTTTTGAACAATTTTGTTAGAACTCATATTTTATTGAATTGAATGAAGTTGTCTTTGATGATTGTTGATTTTATTTGTGCTCTTGTAATAAATCGAGAGAGTGAGTAAGATTAATTATGTAGGATTGTACAATGAGAGTTGGCAGCCTATAGACATACAATCATCACGTTAATTGATTAATTAGAAGGGAGATCTCGATGAAGTCAGTTGATAACCCATAGGATAGTTTAATAACTAGTTAAATCGGTAGAGTCATTGGGTAGGTTGAGAGATCGTCTAATTGATTGCTTTTAATTTGATTAGGGACAAGTAGTTACACCTTAAAAGAGGGTAATTAATGCATTCAGAAATCTTAGGTGAGACACAATTCGATTAATAAAATAGGAGGGAGACAAAATAGGGAAAAAAAGTAACATCTAGTCTTTAGATTCTTGAATTCCAATTTTTCTACATTTTGGTATTGTCTATTGCCTTGTGTTAGTCTTTTAATTTTAATTTAATTTTTTAGATTAATTGCATTAAACAATTTCATTTCTTAAACAAAGTCTTATCTAAATTAAGTTGGGTCTGGGCATCAATTTTTGTGGGATCGATATCCGATCTTTTTAACTACAAGTCATGACCCGTTAACTTGTAGTTTTTGAGCGTAAAACGAGTAGATTGTTTTTACCTCCAACAGCTATATCTAGGAAGATGAAATTATATGTCTTATGTTCTTAGTAAGTAGCTCAGAGTCAATTTTGATTATGGTAAGTATACTTCCACTAGTATCTTTAATTAACTCACATTCAAATTATAGGTTCTTCCTTCAATTCAACCACATAGACGATGCATTCACTTTATCATATTCATTTATATGATTGCTTAAGAAAAATTTGAGTGTATACTCTAAATTTGAATGATGAAGTGTTTAAAAAGTTCAAAGAGTGGAAGATTATGGTTAAAAATGTACTAAAAATAGGTCAAGACATTTAAAACATATAATGTGTAGAATTCTATAATAAATAATTTAGCAAGATATACAGGAATGAAGGTATAGTGAGGCACCAGATTGTACGTCATACTTCACAACAAAATGGAGTTACAAAGCAGATGATCCAAATATTCACATAACATGCTTGATTTGTGAAAATATTCTAAAATATTCTAAAAATGTTATAGTTTCAAAGTAATTTTGGACTAAGGTAGTTAAAACTGTCGCTTATTTAGAGAATAAATCTTCATAGATTGCAATAGATTTAGGACTTTTTAGAAGGTATGATACAATAGTCCCTCTGATTATTCTAACCAGTACATATTTAGTTATCCTACTTATGCTCATGTTAATGATGGTAAGCTGGATCCTAGGACAATGAAATACATATTTCTAGTGTATGCTACTGGAGTTAAATGGTATAGATTGTGGTGTATTGAAAAAGGATAGAACTTTAAGATTTTTTATTAGTAGAGATATTTCTTTCTACGAATTTGTTATGCTTGAATATAGAGAGGAACTTGATAATCTTACATGTAAAATGGATCAGGATATTGACCAGAAGGTAGAGTTTGACATTACAACTCCAAGGATGGTAGTTCAAAATCAGTTTATGGATGTCCAAAAGGAAAATCACAAAGTGTAATAACAAATAAGATAAAGAGGAAAGTAAAAAAATATGGCAAGTATCTACTCATATTGTTAATGTAGTAAGCATGTTTATGAGTAATCCTAGGAACACTCACTAGGAAGCTATTAAGTGGATTATGTGATACTTGAAAGATACAAGTAATGTTTGCTTAGTTTATGGTTTTCGTGTTCAACTAGTAGTATTGTTGGCTATATTGTTTCTGATTATGGTGATGATCTTTTGAGAAGGAGGTCTTTGATATGTTATATCTTTACCCTACTTGGATATACGGTTAATTGGAAAGCAACACTTTAGTCTAAAATCCTAATGGCAAGTTAGACCTGAACCAACCCAAATCAGCCCAACTCAAAGTCAATAAGTTTAAATTAAGTTGATTAGACTTCAATTCAGGCTCAGTTTTATACTTCAAGGCCCAACCCATTTTAAAAGCCCAATTATATAAATATAAGAAGTGGCTAACTTTTCACTCTTATGTCTTCTCTTTGTCATATCCATAGGACAACTACTCAAACCTACGCTCTTTTGTTTTTCTTTGGCTTTTGTAATTCTTTGTTTCCTTATTCTCATTGATTTCTCTTTAGCTCTTATGCTTTTGTTTTTTTTCTTATTCCCATTGACTTCTCATTCTTTTACTTGGTGTTATGAAACTACAACATCTATTCTTTAGTTTGTGACTATTGTTTGCGATATTTTCTTTCCTAACATCCATTTTTGCCTTTTGTGATCTATTTACTATTCGGTGAGTTTTTTGATTTATTTTATCTTTACAATTTGTCTGCAATCTATTGTTATTGTACTGTTATTTTTGTATTATATGGAGTTGATGTATTTTATAGAGTTATTTTTTTGGTTGGTTATGGTTTTTGGTTAAGAACAAATGAATGCAACTCTTCACCCTTAATTGGTGGAACAAAGGAAGAGAAGAGAGACCATTGAGGGTACGATGGCGAATTGATAGATGTTTGGGCTGATGGTTACATGCTTTATGTTCGGACTTTGATGCCTGAAACCCTGTTTGGTTTGGGCTCGATTTGAGCATCCTAACTTTAATTAAACTTTAGATCGGGCTAGGCTTGGGCAGGGAATAAAAACCACTTTAGTTTGTTGCCATTCCTATTCATTAAATTCATTGTGTACGATAGAACTATAATGTATGTCATTAGGAAAAGGGGTTAAAGAAGGTACATGGTTGTACAGTCTTATTGATAAATTAGGTATGGATGTGTAAAACTTTGTTATTTACTATGATAGTCAAGGTTTATTGACTTTAGCTAAAAATCCTATTTATTATGAGAGATCAATCATATTATTGTCCATTTGAAATTTTGCATGAGACGCTATTGAGGAAAAATGTGTTTTTCATACAGAAAATTACCACAACTAAAAACTAAGTTGTTCTAAGTCATTTTTTAAATTGAATAAAGTTATTATTAACTATAGAAAAGCTATTTCAACATTACATTGAGTTCTTAAAATAGTACATATTCTAAAAAAAGATGAAAAGATTACATCAAGAGTTACATATTCGATCTAGTTCTCATTATTGTAGATAATTCTTACTGATCAAATTTAACTATCATAATGGCTCAAATCTAGTTAATGATATCTTCAGCTAATTAATTCTTGTTTATTTTTTTTTCTTGATCAAATTTAACTATCATAATGGCTCAAATCTAGTTAATGATATCTTCAGCTAATTGATTCTTGTTAAATTTCTCTCCCTTATAGATCCTCTTGTTTCTTTCTTTCCATAGGGAGTAAATTGTTGTTGTAAAGGATGTTTTTATACATTGCTCTATCTTGCACCTTAGTCAGTGCATATGATCCAATTAAGAGTAGTTAGTCAATCATAAGAAGAACAGTAATTTGTTAACAAATGTAAACTTCTACTCCAGGAAACTTTTGAGTGTCTACATTGAAAGAATAAATGTTCCCTATCTTCTTCAGCTTCTTTGCACAACATACAGATAGGGTTATATGAGCCAAACTATCTATTGTTAGTATAAATCTTGTTTTTGATAAACAACTAGGTAAATACAAATAGTCGTTTGATTTAATAAGTGCTTCCATAAAAGGTTGAACCAAGGTATATTCTCTCCCTCAGCCTGCAATGCCTTATAACATGATTTATTAGGTTTCCAAGTAACTGTCTCCTACCTATACAAATGGGTGATTTGAGGGAGATATTCTACTAATAAGTTGAATCCTCTAAAGTTTCCTACCCATAGTTCTTGGTTCATCAGTGAGGATGCTTTAATATTGAGAGGGAGTCTGTTTGTAAGGTGGGATAACTCACTCCTTTGTGTAAGAGGACTATACTCGGTCTAGTTATCAAGGCACACCTAAATATCTTCTCCATTTCCCAGCTTATGCTTAATCCAAGGTTACACAACATTTCTTAATTTCAACATTTACATAAAGAACCAAGAATATTCCCTGGAGATTGACAATTGCCAGTAGCTTTCATTCTTGAGATATGTTTCATGTCTCCATTTTAACCAAATGGCATTTTTATCTTCATATAGCCTCCAAATCCTTTTACATAATAGTACTTTTTGCATTAGAGTAATAGAAATTATCCCTAATCCTCCTTACTTATTAGGAATTGTTACTTCACTCCATTTGACTTTAACTTTCTTGGAATTATCAAAATTTCTAGACTATAAAAAAGCTTTCATAATGCCATCAAGCTCATTAATTTCCTAGTTAGAATGATGTGACAAATCTAATGAACATAAGGGTTTCCCAAGTATTGAAACAATGAAAGTGACCCTTGTAGCTAATGATAGGAATCTATTTTACCAAGCATTAATTTTGGATTTGAACCTTTCAATGAGTGAGATATAATCAACATACTTAGGCTTTACATACTAAAATGGCTCTCCAAGATATTTGAGAGGAAGATCTTAAACCTGTAGCTCATTTATCCTGGATAGTTCATCAACATTCCTTACAGCTTTAGAGCAAAACAATATGCTTTTATCTACATTCTATTAGAGAAGTGCTCCAAGGCAATCATCTTTTGCACTTATTGTACAAATCTTTATGATTAATAAAAGGCATTTTCGTTAAGTTGATGTTCATGTTCTTTATGAATTGATAATGATCTTAAATAAAATTAATGAAGTCCTTGATACATTACATAGTATGAAGAAAAACATGATAAGATCATGATAATAAGATTCCTATCATGTGCAATTATGTTAGTATCTAAATTATCCATAGTCATAGGATTAATGAGACGAGACATTTTTAACCTGGACAGACTAACACATGTTATACTCCTTGATTAGATCAAGCAGTGGATCTCATAAGCTATAAGCATGAGTTGTTTAAAGTTAATATATGGATGGTTACTATGAGTAGTAAGTACATTGGATGACCCACGATTAGACAATCAAATGGATAATCTATTATAATGTCAATGGTAGTCTCATCATAGCAATGGTGCAAATATCCTTAGACTTGAGGTGCTTAAGGATATCTTGGATAATGATCTTGTACTTTGACTCCATTTCTTGTTGTCTCTCAGAGGTTGCTCATAGGGTGGTGATTAGGTACAGTTTGAGGTATTCGAAGGTAATTGAGTAGCAAATAAAGGATTCACCACTCTTGATAGAAGGATATGATACCCATGACCTCTTGTTGGGGTGATTACATGGGAATCTCTAGCTAGAGTGGAAATTTCATAAAGATAGTCTTTAGTGACATATCCAATTGAATAATGAGCCTTGGGGACAAGAACTAACATCACTTGTGTAAGATATGACGTAGTCAGTCTAGTAGGAGTTGACACTTTAACCATGCTCTGAAACAAGTGGGGTATAGATAGTGAAATGATGAATTGTAGTGGAACATTATCTATGGAAGGGTTCATAGTCAAAGCACTGACTTTTTGGTCAATTGAGAGTTATGATGTGTTGCTAGATATCGCTTGTGACTTACTTGAATTAAGTGTTAATTCAAGTGGCCAACATAACCAAGAACTTAATGGGTCATACCCATTGGAGATGCAAAGAATAAGTAAAATGGATTTGGATGGTGATCCAAGATATGAGAGAATGTTTTGGGATTGTATCGCGATATGATCATGGTAAGAAACTTTCCAAAGGAATGAAAGAAAGCAAGTGTTGCATGGCTACCAGATTGGAAAGTTTCCAGATTTCTAGCAAATGTTTCAAGCCAAATTAAGTGGCATTCATGGCCACTTAATTCCTATTTTTCCTCCATTCATGATGGGGGTTAAAGGAGGCCAAAATTTGGTAGAAACTCACTCATTTTTGTGCGTAGCATTGTAAGAAAACTGGTGAGAAATGTGAAGAGTTCATCTTACACACACTTATTCTCTAAACTATTCTCTTAAGAACATACATCAAAGCTAGCACTTTGTGTGTGTTCTAACCATTCTTTCCTAAGAGGTTTTAGGCTTTTATCTTCATATGGATATTATTAGAGACTTCCTCCTTTGTCCTTTGGAGTTTACGACAACCCGAAGAGGTGAAGACAATGAAGAACGAAGGAGTTTGTAAGGTACGTATCTTAAGTTCATTTTGTTTTTTCACTACATCTATTGACAAATGTTTAATTCTGTATTTTCTAGGCTTCATTTTATTTTCTGTTGTGTGGTTTGATATGTCATGCATGTGATGTATAATCGAAACCCAACAGTGGTATCAGAGCCATCTTGTACCTATTAGATGTAGTTTCTATTACATGTGCAATAAGATTGCAAGGTCGTGATAACTGTCGGTCTGTTCTTAGAAAATTAGAAATTAAATTATGAATTTTTTCATGATTTTCTTTCACTTATCTTCTCATGACATATGTGCAGATGATTTTAGTGATTGAAAATTGATTTCAATGTGATTGAAATATTTATTGTCAAATTTCTAACAATATCCTGTAAAACTATTTTCGGCTGAACATATGTTGTTGGTTGGCTAAATTGATGAGGTTTTTCATGGATTTTGATTCTGGAAATTTTATGTAAACATATCTAGAATGTGTTTACACCTCTAGAATTTTTCTAGAATTTGTTAAATTGTTTTAATATATTTTTAAATAGTAATCAGATTAGTCGGTTTTGAAGAAATTGATGGATCTGTTTTGTTTGATAATTTTGTATGTTTATGTTTCGGTTGTATAACCTTAAAAAATTTTTATGTGATAAAAATATGTTATTTTGATGAATGAAGTATGTCAAAATGATTTTTCTTGAACTAAGCTTTCCAAAAAAATTTTAGATGCCAAAATTGTCATTTTTACCATCTCAATGGTATTTCGGTTGTTTTGATAATTTTTGGGCGATTCTAAAATTATTTGGATGAACTTGAAATGACTTAGAAGATGCATGGAATGATGATTTGATGTTTTGGACATTTTGGGAAATTAATTTTGAATTAATTTAAGTAGATCATTATTTTCTAGTAAGATTAGAAATTGGTATGTGAAATAAAATTAAAATGTTTAATTTTGACATCAAATAATCAATTTTAAGGTGAATTAATTTTTGGAGTTAAGAGTTTAATTTAATTTGATTAATATTAATTCTAAACTAAAATGATATACAAGATTAAATTTAGCCAAGATAACACTTAGGAAGAAATTCGATTCAAGAGTTGAATCAACTTCTAAAATGTAGGACTCATAACTTGTCATAACGAATTTTGATGCGTTTAATTTTATGCATTAGAGGATGTATGTTAGGAGTGTGAGTGGGCTTGTATGATGGATGGTTATGGAAATAAGCCCAATATGATTGGGGTGTCTATATCATACCATCTAGTTATAGTGACTATGTATATATATATGATATATATAAGACCATCCTAGTTAGATGAGAACTAAGTAGAAACCCCTAACTTAGAATATTAAGACTAATGCCTTCAATTAATATGGTGACAACTTGTAACATCCCGTTTCCAGAGAACGGGTCGGACCAGAAAAACGGGTCCAGGTTTGGTAAATTACCACACCTCATGCTCATGCAGTTGTGAATAGTGAGTTTAGTGTACATGCGTTCATGACGATTATCCC
>JAOQML010000006.1:22736852-22749481 GCA_027568935.1 Erythroxylum urbanii | reverse complement strand
CCACCTTCGCGGGGCACGGATCCGGGTATCACTATCGATATCGGGTTCGGGTCCGGCGGGAGTTGGGGTGTTACACAACTAGAGTTCTTTTAGATTTAGGGTTATAGGGCAAACCCAAGCCCACTTTACACGGATATGTTCGAACTATAGAAATAGGGTTTTTGGATTAATGGGTCGGTTTTAACTAGAAGCATTGATTTGTTAGGCAAACCCAATATCAATGAGGACAAAAGCGAAATTAGGCAGTGTACATGCATCAAGAGTTGATAGCCCAATATGTGTGCACACATCAACAGTTGATAACACTAGATTCGATAGTTGTATTATAAATGCATTTGGAATGATTGATACCTACTGATTGACATAGGGTGGCTTGTTGGGAAAACTTAAGGTTATTGCTAGAGATATTAGATATCCACCCATTAGAAGAACTTCTATACAAGTTCTCTTGGATTCATATTGAGGGTTATAGATTTGCAAGAAAATAGTGGGAGCCATAATGCATGTTAGTAAAGTCCTAATTGACATGCATTTACGTACAATCTAATACCTTTTCTCTCTTTGACATTAGGTTGCAAGAATCAACATCATGACCACTAGTATAAACCTATACTCACATATGGAAGCTAGTAAGTTGGCTGGATCCAATTTCTTAGATTGGCTTAGGAACCTGAGAATAGTTCTCAAATCAGAGAAACTAGGCTATATCTTAGAAGAATCACTTTTCGATCCCCCTATTGCTGATGTTTCTGATAGTGATCAGAAGGCATACAGAAAGCATCTTGATGATAGTGAGATGGCTAGCTATATAATGCTGGCCACAATGTCACCAGAATTGTAAAAACAGTATGAGGCTGTGGATGATCATACTACAGTCTATCATCTGAGGAAATTGTTTGATGAGTAAGCTTGGTCCGAAAGGTTCGAGACCTTGAGATTGCTCTTTTACTCCAAGATGGCTGAGGGGACATCTCTAGTGCAATATGCACTGAAGATGAATAGCTATATTGATAGGTTAGCCTCCTTGGGTTTCCTAATGGATCATGAATTAAGTATAGACTTATTTTTGATTGGTTTGACTGATAGTTATTCACAATTTGTGCTTAACTATAGGATGAACTAGATATTCACCATGATTCATGAATTGATCAACTTGCTCAAAATAGTTGAGCCATTTGTCAGGAAGGACAGTTAGGCTGTAATGCTGGTGGACTCTTCTGGTTCAAGGTGGAAGAACCAAAAGAAGAAGAAATTCATAAGGCCTAAGGGAGGTGTGGCCAAGAAGAAAGCTAAGGAGACTACCCCTAAGGAAACATGCTTCCACTGTGGTAAGGATGGCCATTGGAAGAGGAACTATAAGGCCTATCTGGAGTCACTAAAGCAGAAGAAGGCATCAGATACCCAATCTACTTTAGATATAGTTGTTATTGATATCAATTTAGTTTTAAGTATTAATAAAAATAAAAGACAAAAATGAGATACTATGAAATCATCATACTTATGGCATTGTCATCTTGCCCATATAAGTGAGAGACACATGACTAAACTACACATATGTGGTAGTTTAGGGTCATTTGAATTTGACTCATATGACACAAGTGAATCTTGCTTATTAGGCAGGATGACCAAGTTACCTTTTAAAGGAAAGGGTAAACAAACTACTGGGCTATTGGACTTAATACATTCAGATGTATGTGGTCCAATATCCATACATGCCAAAGGTAGTTTCATATACTTCATTAATTTTATCGATGATTATTCACGATATGGGTATGTGTACCTTATGAGATACAAATATGAGGTTTTTAAAAAGTTCAAAGAATCAGAAATGAAGTAAAGAAACATCTGGCAGAAGTATTAAAACACTTCGATCAGATCAAGGTGGTGAATACTTAAGCCAAGAGTTCCTAAATTATCTCAAAGATAATAGGATAGTATCCCAGTGGACTCTACCTTACTCGCTGTAAAATAATGGTGTGGTAGAAAGGAGAGATCGAACCTAGTTGGAAATGGTAAGGTCAATGATGGGCTTAACAACTATACCAAAATCATTTTGGGGATATGCACTCAAGAATGCTATTTATGTGTTAAACAGAGTTCCTTCAAAGTCAGTTGATGTTACTTCATGTGAGATGTGGACTAACAAGAAACCCTATCTTTCTCAAATGAAAGCTTGGGGTTATCTGGCTTACGTGAAGCAGATTCAATCAAACAAGCTAGAAGCTAAATCTGCAAATGTCTGTTTGTAAGATATCCTAAAGAAACGATAGGATATCAGTTTTACAATATTTTTGAACAAAAAGTGTTTGTTTCAAAGCATGCTGTCTTTTTAGAGAAAAATTTTCTTCTAAAAGAAGACAGTGGGAGCAAAATTGAACTTGTGGAAGTTTAAGATGCTCAAACAGACGCAGATCAACTTCCTAAACCCAAAGCAGTTGTTCATAATGATGAAACAATGGTTCAACTTCTGACACAAGAAGTTCATAGGTCAAGTAGGATATGTCATGTTCTAGAGAGAGATGGATTTCTCATATGTGAACATAATGATGTATTGTTTGTAGAAGACAATGGGCCTACTACCTATGTAGAAGTTTTGAAGAGCTCACAATTTCACAAATGGCTTCAAGCCATGAAATTTGAAATGGATTTCATGTATGAAAACCAAGTATGGACTTTGGTTGAACCACCTAAAAGCATAAAACCTATAGGGTGCAAATGGGTTTTTAAGAAGAAAACTGACATAGAGTGTAATGTAGTTACCTATAAAGCTAGGCTTATAGCTAAAGGTTATCATCAAAAACAAGGAGTTGACTATGATGAAACATTTAGCCCTATAGCCATGCTTAAATCCATTAGGATACTCCTAACCATTGCAGCTCATTATGATTATAAGATACGGCAAATGGATGTGAAAATAACTTTCCTTAATGGAAACCTAACTGACGATGTATACGTGATTTAACTCGATGGTTTCATATCCAAATATGGCAAAAATGTATGCAAGCTTTAAAAATCCATTTATGGATTTAAGCAAGCATCTAGGAGTTCGCATATCTGATTTGATGAGACAATCAAAGAGCTTGGTTTTTATCAAAATCCAGATGAACCTTGTGTGTATAAGAAGGTTAGTGGGAGTGCAATCGTATTCCTTATATTGTATGTAGATGACATTCTACTAATAGGAAGCGATGTCTCAGTTTTACAATCAGTCAAGATTTGGTTGTCCAAAAATTTCTCCATAAAAGACCTTAGAAAAGTAGCTTATATTTTGGGGATAAGAATCTATAGAGATAGATCTAAGAAGCTATTTGGTCTTTCTCAGTATACATACATAGACAAAATTCTAAAGGGGTTTAGGACGGAGCAGTCCAAGAGAGGTTATCTTCCACTGATGCTTGGGATTACATTCTCGAAATCTATGTGTCCAAGTACTTGAATGAATTTGATCCCTTATGCTTTGGCTATAGGATTAATCATATTTGCTATGTTATATACGAGATTCGATGTGCCTTATGATTTAAGTATTACGAGCTGACACTAGTCGAATCTTGGTGAGGGTCATTGGGTGGTTGTCAAGAATATCCTTAATTACTTGAGAAAAACTAAAGATGTGTTCTTGGTATATAGAGAAGGAGATCTTGTTGTGAGCAAGTATACTGATGCCAATTTCCAATCTTACAAGGATGACTTCAGATCCCAGTCAGGATATATTTTCACATTGAATGACGGAACAGTCAGTTAGAAGAGTTTCAAATAAGAGACAACTGTATATTCAATAACCGAAGTATAGTGCATTGCCACTTCAGAAGCAACAAAGGAAGCAGTTTAGATCAAGAAGTTCATCTTGAAACTTGGAGTGGTTTCTATCATTGTTAACCCATTGCAGTTGTATTGTGACAATAATGGTGCTATAACGTAAGCAAAGGACCCAAGCTCTCATTAGAAATCCAAACATATACTCAGGCGAGACCATTTGATTAGAGAAATCATTGGTAGAAATGATGTCAAGATAGAGAGAATTCCCACTGATCAGAATATTAGTAATCCTTTGACTAAGCCAATTCCTAAAAGAGATATGATTCTTAGGTACTTGCTTATGGTATTAGATACATATGTGATTGGCTTTAGTACAAGTGGGAGGTTGTTAGAGAAATTCTTTGAAGGCAATAACCTTTAGCATTTATTGTACAAATCTTTATGATAAATAAAATGCATTTTTGTTAATTTGATGTTCATGTTCTTTATGAATTGATAATCATCTTAAATCGAATGAATGAAGTCTTTAATACATTACATAGCATGAAGGAAATTATGATGAGATCATGATAATGAAATTCATATTATTTGCAATTATGTTAGTATCTAAATTATCTATAGTCATAGGATTAATGAGATTGGACATTATTAATTCAGACAGACTAGTACATGTTATACTCCTTTATTTGATCAAGCAGTGGACCTCATAAGCTGTATGCATGAGTTGTTTAGAATTAAAGTTGTAGATGTTTACTAAGAATAGTAAGTATATTAGATGACCAGCCATGAGACAATCATATAAATAATCTATTTTCGTGTCAATGATAATTCTTTTAATGTTATAAGCATCGTTGGAACTTTCTTCTGTGCCCATTAACTACAAGAAGAAATCCCTTGTGAGCATTAATAAAGAATCTTGATTAGAGAAAGAGTTACTAAAGTAGTCTTTGAGTTTTGCAATTATATTCCTACTTCTCCTTGCAAGTATGGAAGAATTTAGTGTCAGAGTCAACATTCTTAACCAATTTATACGAGCCTTCTGTTGCGAGATAGAATTATGCAAGTTAAGAGCCTCTTGATGGTCCTTTAATCTAATAGATTCAATTGGCTATTATGAGAGAAACTATAATAAGCATTTTGAGCCTCTCTTAGCAGCTAGTGTGTGAGCTTTATTTGCCTGGAATTTGCATTAGAGAAACATTTGATTGTTTGTTTATCCCTTCTCAATTTTTTCATGAGTTGATAAGATTTGAAACCTGTCACATTGTGGTTCCAACAACTTTCCATAAGCTGCATGAAACCTTCCTAATGAGAGAGCCCATTAAAGAATTTAAAAGGTGTACCTGTACTGCTTAAAGAGATTAAAAAGTCAAGACAAAATTGGTAACAGTATCAAGAATGGATTAGGCGTTAAACTCATGACATAAAATCCAAAGATGTGTAAAAATATAATTTGTTTTTGGAAATTACAGAAATATAATTCCATTATCCTCAAACATCTATGGAAATAGAATTTTATTATCCTTAGACTTCTTACATGTAACCCTATCTACAAATTCTTTTATAAAAGTTATATAAGGTTGAATATTGTAGTCATACTTTTTGCTTATATTGTATTCTCACAGTAATAAAAAAACTCGTTACTTGAACATAGTTAACATACTAACTGACCACATAAATTCTGTATTTTGGTTTTGTTTAATTTCTTCTTATACTCGTTTGCACGATAATATCGATTTAATAATTATTTGATAAACATTAACAAAGAGTTACTATTATAATGTTTGTAACTTTACAAAATTTATAATTAAAATTATTAAATTTAATTATGCCTAACTATGTTTACATAAACTAAAACTATTATTCACCATGATTAATTAATGGCTTTTTTATTATTCATAACTTTTATCTTAAGATATTTGTAATTTATTAAAGCTACTATTGATATTACTAAATTTAGTTACACAAAACTAAAATCTTAAATTTTTATTTTTATATGCAATCATATTAGTAAAGTCGTGAACTTTATAGCTTACTAATATGATACTATTTAAGAATTTTAACATGACTACTCTAATATAGACATTTTTTAATACTTTTTTCAAAATTAAAAAGTTCAATCGAAAACAATGTGAATGCACTAGCCAAACTAAGAAGAATATAAGGTATAAAACCAACTAAGGCCTTTACATATAACTTTAAGAAAAGTAATACACATAAAATTTAATTGGGAAGTTGTATACTTTTCATCTGGTCTTTTCACCTTGTTAAGAAAGTGACCATTTTAAGGTCAACAATGAATTAAAGGAGGAGTGAAGCTTGTTTATGAGAATTGGCTCTCTAACCCCTTAAAATATACCTTACATAACTTGGTCACTAGACTTTTTATTGCCTTTGAACATATGAAATTCCTTTCGGACAATATTATATACATAATATTTTCGTAAGCCAAGATATTGATGTTTTTTAATCTCTTTTTAAAGTACATATCATTTGCTACAGCTTATGAAAGATCTTAACATAGTTTAAGTTAAAGCTCCCTAATTACATACCATATTTTGACAGACATTTGAAGAAAATATGTTGAGTATATTCTTGCTCTTTCCTACATGACAACACATTTGGGGAGTATTGAAGAAGCTTCGTTTATTTAAGATTCCTAGTCTTTGCATATAGACAATCTAAAGTAGAAATGAGAATTTTGCTAGTAGTTTTTTGAACCAAACTATCTTATAATAATTAATTCTCCATATGTTAGGAATTATGAACTTCTTACATGAAGCATTTGTTTATTTTTCTAAGGAATGCTTCAACCAAACATAATGGGTTTCCCTTGAAAGATTGAGAGAGTAACTAGGTACTAAATTTTCAAATAAAGAAGCATTGCATGTCCAGTTGCTTCCATCAATGAGATTTTTGACTTTTAAAGATTCAAGAAACATCCTTCTAAGTGTGGAGAAATGAAAAGAACCATTCTTACTCCAATAATCATACCATAAATATGTATTTTTACGATAACTAATATTAAAATCAAAGCACATTTTAAGTGACTTCCTTAACCTGAGCAATTACCTTATGAACTAAAAATGTGAAGTTGAGCTTCTCATTTCCTAAAAACTTTTGCCTTTTAGGAAATAGTTATGGAGCCATTAGACCATTAGAGCATCCCTGTTAGTTAGAATTCATATTGTACCTATTAGAAGAGATATGTTGGCTATGCTTATAGAAATGATACGCTACCACAAATAACTTTTGGTTTGCATACATCTAACCATTTGACTTTGGCATAACATTCTTTTTTTGATTCACTTAATTAAAGAAAGCATCTCATCATCTTTTTAATGGCCTTGATAATCTCTTTTGATAGGAAAAATATGTGAGGACCAATATGTCTAGAGAAAGTTTGAAATAAAGTTAATCAATTAGATTCAGCCAACAAAGGATAAGGTTTTATTGTTGATCCTTTTTCGCATTTTCTCCAACAGTGAAATGCAATACCTAAAGCTTAATCTGCTTATGGTGATTGGGATCCTAAGTAGAAAAAGGGTAGATCTTTGAGTTCAATGCTTATGATTAAACCTAATCAAGGGGTTATAACTTTAACACCAATAATTGCTAGCATATAACATTTATTATGGTTGATAGAAAGACATAAAAAAACTTAAAAAGCGTTTAGTATAAATATTAATAAACTTACTAATATATCCTTAAATTTGGAAAATAAAGGGAAGTCATCGGTAAATACTAGGATGAAGATTCCTTTGTATTTATAGTGAAACTTGAAACTCTTATCATGCTTAATGTACATTTCAATCAACCTCGTGAGAAAATCCATGTATAGAATGAAGAGGTAAAGGGATAAGAGGTCCCCTTGCTTAAACTCTTTCCCTCTTTTAAACAATTTAGTAGGCACTCCATTGATTAGAATTCTAAAGAAAGTAGTATTAATACATTTGTTTATCACATTAATGAATTGCATATAATTCAAAAACTTCAAATAGGTGCAAAATATATCTTCAGTGTATTGAATGAAAGGCTTTGTAAAAGTACACTTTAACGGCAAAATTTATATTAAAATGTTTCTTTTCAAGCCTTTAAATAGTTATTAGGTAAGAAGAACATTATCTCCAATCAATCTTCACGACATAAAAGCATCTTGAGAGCCTTTAAAGTCACTAATTAAAATCTTTGAGGGAGTTAGGATTTTAGACTTTAAGGATTAGGAAGATATAAGTTTTGTTGATTTCTTTCAACATCATTCAATAAATGAAGAATTTTAGGACTTCTTTGGTGATGAGATCTTTGATGTAAGGCTAGGATTTTTAAAAAAATAAGCCATTCAAACCTTAGGTTTAGGAGACTTACTTAGATGGAGTTCAAAGACTACTCTTTCCATATCATTAGGGGTGAAGAGCTAGATTAGGTTTAGCATCCTCTTGAGAGATATGATCATATATAAAGGACTTATGTAGTAGGAAAATAGAGTTTTTGGGGCCTAAAGAGCTCAAGGAACTTTAAAAGTAATTATAACCTTCCTACTTCAATTCCTTTTGAATTTGTGAAACACTACCATGCTCTCTTAAAAGGGATATGATACAATTGATGTTTCACCTAGAATCTATTGATTTATTGAAGAATGAGGCATTTATGTTCCCCCATTTCATCCATTAAACATAAGGCTTTTTCTTAAGTAATGAGTGATCTATATTAAGGGCTTATGAAACCTCTAATAAAGCTTCCTTTTCCACTTTTTTATAATGATAGATCTCCAAGTTTGAGATACATGTCAGCTTTAATTGCCTTTAATTTGTTAGCCACAACTGATATTGAGTGTTAAGTGTTGAAACCCCATTACTAATTGAGTTCTTTAAGCTCATACTTATCCTTTTCTAGCTTCCTTATACAAATGGAGGTGTAGTTCCTTCTGATTTTATAACTAAGACCATTAGTAAGAGCCTCTTCAAATCCTTCTAATTTAGTAAGATAATTATTAAGTCAGAAGGGAGTTTTGCTAGATATGAGTGAGGTGAAATCTTGTACACGAATAGGGTTGTGATATAAGTAGAGTTTTGGAGAACCTGACTAAACTATTAGGAAATTTTAGCAACCAAGTATAAGAGCTCTATCCATCTCTTTCCTAATGTACCATTTACCATCTTGTTTGTCACTCTAAGTGTAGTAATCCCCATCAGATATGAGATTTGTTACTTCTATATCCTTACACACTCACTAAAATATGCATTAAAGTAGTATAGACATATGTTGCCTTCTGCTTTGGAGTAATTTATAGTGCTATTAAAGTCTTTTAGATTAATCTATTGTGCATTGATTGAGTGGTGGATTCTGGTTAGCATATTCCATAGCTCTATCCTTTGGAAGGCCTAGTTAGCACCATACACAAAGGAAATTGCACAGTTAATCTAATTAGGGAGTCAACTAATAGATAAGTGTATAATTTGACTTAAGATTTCTTTTAAGGTAACTCTAATTTTATTAGGATCCAATGCAAAGACAATTATACCATAATGATGAGATTGATGATTAGTGATAATGCACCAATTTTTAGCTCATAATTTAAGATTTTTTCATTTTGGTTTCCAATAAATCTAGAGGCATAGATTTCATATATTTTAACTAATTTTAAAGCTTAATTGCTTCATAGGGTAGTTAATACTTTTTAGGTTTCATGACAAGAATGACATTCTATTAGTAAAGGCTCTTAGAGCCTTTATCCTTCCTTGCACTTCTTTAGGTTCTAGGTTTAAATTCAACACTCTCCTTTGAATCCTTTTTGAGTTGTTGATCTTTATTTAGGGAACAACTGCAGCGCCCCGTTATCATGGGGTACATATCGGAACAGCCTGAGGACATTCCAGGACATAACCTATGATAATGGTACGGTACGATCAATCACAACATTCACTTAATATGGCATCAGCATTGTTAATTTTCTTATAAGACATCATAAGAAAGTCATAATATTTTAAAACCAAAATTTTTCCTCATTTCATCCACAAAACCTAATGTTATACAATGTATCTTTCAAACATCCATATATGTACATCATCATAGCCTAATACAAAATATGCCACATGAAAGAGGAAATTACACAAAAGTCTATCTAATCTTTCTAACCCCAGTTGACCGACCTTTGAGTCATTTCTTCTTTTTCCCAAAACTATAAGTCCACACTGCTTGTAGCGTCTCTCAGTAGCTAAAGTCATCTCTCGATCCTGAAAAGTCAACGTTGCAATTTTAGTGAGTTTTGCGAACTTAATGAGGTAACCATCATCGATGGTTCACTCAATTCATGCATCACATCAATAGATGTAAGATATTTTTCACATCTTTACATATTTATAAAATATCACCTTTCACTTTCATAACAATCATAATGGTCATTTCATTCATGTAAAATACACATATCAAATATAAATGCAATGCACATGACTCAGTTTCATTTGTTACTTTGTTGTGCCAAGTGCCTTTTTTACTAGCTCATATCCTTTTGTGGATACCGAGTTGTATCAATTAATGTCCCATATCTCTTACTGGATACCGGGTACATGCACAAATGAACCAAAGGCTCTTATCACGTTCTGAGCTTTAAGCTCTTTTACTGGCGACTCTGGTCACAACAGCCATTATCTTTTATGCATTCACGTAATGAAATGCATCATACATATTCAATGATTACACTTATTCAGTCACATTCACACTCTTTCTTATTCACATTTGTCATCGAACTTTTAGTCCGGCATTTAACATTGAAGTTGAGAACAAATAGTCAGTCATATTCGCATTCAAGTAGCACTTCCATTGCAGTCCCAATATAGAACTCCTCGGACAATCAATTGTCCGGAATCAACACAATCAATTTCATATTCATAAGATAATTCAAATATAATCTAACACAAGCAATTAATTAAGTGAGACCATCTAGGTTACTCACAGGTCATTCTCGAAGCTAATGACTGGAAGTTTCGGCAACGTCTAGATATTGACGTTCCAGTTGCTCCTCTATATCACACAATATACACATATCACAATTTGTCACAATTATAAGTGTTTATTAATGCACATGTATGTATATGAAGTATGCACAATGCATGTTCATGACAATCCTAGGTATTGCTCTATTATTCTTGTCATGTAAATATTCATATATCCAAACTCACATAACTATCATTTATACTTAAGGTTTATACCTCAATAAAACCATAAAAATCGAAATTCATAATTCCTTGGTCAATTCAGATTTTTCCTATAACAACTTTCGAATCAACATTCCATGTTCTTGTTAACTAAGAAAATGAAGTAATTTGAGGATAATTTCTTCTAAAAAATTGTGCTCCTATCTCTTAAGTTTCTAATGACACCAAGGTCATTCAATTTGGTTCAGTATTCTATGATTTATGCTCAAAATACTACAAACTGAGCACAATTAAAACTTTGGCTTGCACATGATCATACTGTCTAATTGTATAACTCATATCTCTCAATTCCCATATTCAAAAATTATGAACTTTATATCATTTGAAAGATAAGAGAATAAAATACCACTTTTATGATGAAAACTTTGTCTAATTTTGCATCTACCAATACAGTTTATTCAATATCAACAAGACATGATTTTTGTCCCGGGTAATACTACAATCTCAGTCAAAACTCAATTTCAAGCCAAAAATTGAAATTCTTAGAGACAAAATTAAAATTAGATTTCTTCAGAAAAATTGTATCCCTATGTCTCTAGTTTACTAAAAATAAAAAATTATCCCATTTAGATAACTACATAACAAGTTATGGCTAAAACACAGAAGTATAATCAGTGGACATGTTACAACTACATTTTCCAGCATTCATCTTCCAATTTACTGCACCTAGTTCTCGAGTTCATGTCAAATTTTGAGACTCTTAATAACATAATTTAAATTTAGTGTCTTCATGAAAAATATAGCCATATGTATCTAGTTTAATCCAGATCCATAATCGTCTCATTTCGATAACTACAGAACAAGTTATGGCTAAAAGACAGAAGCTTAATTAGTGGAAATGTTATAACTACCATTTTCCAACACCCTCTTCATCACCATTTAGTCTCTCAATCCTTCCTTAAAATAACTCATAAATACCATTAATATATTAAAAAATAACATATATCTATTTATTGCAACATCAACGTTACACATAACTCAACTCCTCTATCATAATCATTAAACACTAAACTATCATCATAAATGCTTCATTTAGCAAAACCTTGAAGATTAACAAGCTACTTGATTTATCTTCAAATCTTTCAAAAACACACCAACCCTCGCTTTCCTATGTCTCTCACGACCATAATCACTCTAGGGTAGATTTGGTTGGGTTTTTTGTGAGAAATGAAGAAGAGAGCAAGTTAAGTAGTAAGTGAAAGATTAGAGGGTTGGGTTTAACATGTATGGAAATTGGAGAAGTAAAAACGTGAAGAAGAAAAAGAGAAGAAGAAGGTGATGAACTTACGAAGAGAAGGAGAGAAAAGCAAAATGAAGACACTTAATTTAGTCTTTTAAATAAAAGCGTGTATAATTCGTGAGTGAGGGAGTGGTGGCGGGTGGTGACACTTGTCACTTTCCTATGGTCCTATTTGGACCATTTTAAAAACTAGTCCATTTAACCCCAATTTCTACTCCAGTTGTCTTCAAATTTCAATGACATATGTAATTAAATCTCAAAGCCATTTATAAAAATTTCCACTATCATTAGATTCTTAATTTTACTTCCATTTATTGATTGTCTTGCCACTTTGCATTTTTCCTAGTCCAAAAATTTCCTAAAATTTCAGAAATTTTCCTAAAATTCACCAAAAATTTTAAATCACTAAATACACTCTC
>JAOQML010000006.1:22718824-22729110 GCA_027568935.1 Erythroxylum urbanii | reverse complement strand
ATTATAAGGTCGCAATTGCACGGATCGAGCAAGTTCGAATTGACGTAACATAAAACCTATTAGCCCAAAGGCGCCGTAGAGAGCAACAAAAGTCCACAGACCACCTAATTGACACCAACGAGTAAAATCTCCTTGTGCTTTAGGGCCCCATAATAACAATTGTAATATTCATTGCCCATCTAGTAATTACCAATGCTAAGTTAATTGATATTAAAACACTAAAGCATACAATAATGAAATAATAAAAAGTAGTATATTATCCAAAAGTTTACTAAACTGATATTAACAAAATAAAGCACATAATAAATCAAATAAACAATAGTGAAAATCAAATTGAAGTACCTATGGAGATCCTTATCAAATGGAATTCTCATCCATCATGCCTAGTTTTCTCCTATTTATCCAAATCTATCCTCACTCGTTGGTTTAGTGAATTTGTCGGCCAATTAATGAAATGTATCAATAAATTCTAGTTTAATATTCCTATTTTGCATATTATCTATAATAAAATGGGATAGCTCACTCTTTGGCTTTCCCTCTATCCTCGTGACAAACTAGGCCAACAAGTAAACTTTTGAGAAAAAGAACATGGAATTAAACTTTAGGGACTTCTCTCACCCCTAAAATTATTTTTACTATCCTAATACTTGATGAGGGAAACCTGTTCATGTTATGAAGGAAGGTACTTCCAAATGGGTCACAACTTTGCTTGGTTTCTTCGTTGGCAAAAGGCCTATTTTATAGTTATGAACTGTGGGTCTTAACACCACTGGAAACAATATAGATTAATCACTTTCTCTTTATATTTGGGATTACCACACAAGCACCAAAAACAGTTAGTTGGCACTTGGAATCTTAACTCTAAGACATTATTTATGTAAAGATGAAAGCCTAATAGTCAACTACGTGATCTTATGCCAAAATAGGTCCCTCTTTAGATCAACATCCACAATAGTCCTTTTGAATATTAGACTACTAAGAGACTAGGTTATTTGAAAGCTTTATAGGTAAACCATTGTGCCTTGGTGATGGCACTATGAGTATGAAAATGGTAAGTAATTCTAGTGTTTGTCTACTAATTGATTTACATAAGGTGCTCTTTGAGGTGATCCCTCTTATAAAATTAAATGAAAGTGAAAATATGTATAAGGATGTTGTCCCTATAGCTTACTCATGGATACTTGAAATTAACTATGATAAAGGAGTTGGAAAAGCAACAAGAAGAAAATTCCTTATGGAAGAATATATGGAATTGATGCAAGATGAATAAGAGAAGATGGAACATAGTAAAGAACTTTCTATGGAAGAAATCAACAATAGGGATAAGGATCAAGATGATGTCATAATTACTAATGATGGTTTAGGGGAAACTAACCTTACTCCTCAAAAGGGTGAAAGCATCGACACTTAGGATAGAGTTTTAATCAATTCTAATCAAGTCTAAGATCCAAAAGAAAAATGTGATATGTAAGGCACTCCTAATAAATCGTAGCTATTCAAAGATAATTTAGAAGCTCAGAGCAAAGAAGGGAATAACTTGGTACCTTTGAACAAATATGTGTTAGATGTATTTACTCACACTAATTCTTAAATAGAGATAAAGTGTGATACTATTAGTAGAGAACTTCATAAGGGTTCATTGTTTAGAAAGGATATTAGAAGGAAATCTAATAGGAAGAAGAAAAACTTATTAAATCCTTCCTAATGTTTGTTGGAAACCAAGCTAGTGGAAAGTAAATGTAACAATCTTAAGTTTTTTTTGCAGATCGCTAATGATCATCATTATCATCATTATGGAATAATTGTTGCATTTGATTTAAATAATGTTATAATCCATTTAAGCATCATTGATCAATTAATACACCTATCAATCAGGTTAAAGCAAGAGAATTACAAATTCTAGGTCTGTTTTATTTATGCTTTTAATCTTACATTCCAAAGAACTTCCTTTTGGAGTAGTCTAAAGGATATTAGCTCTACTAAACTCTCCTTGGATCATACTTATTGGTCTGATAGTGTAATTCATCCTATAGAAGTTGAGAGAAATGATAGCTTAAAGAATTTTATAGAAGACTTCATGGATTGTGTTAGTTCTATTAGTTAATGTCCTTAAAATGGAAGGAAACTTCTTCTCTTAAAACAATAAGCATGGTTCTTGAGGAAGAAGATGGATTGAGCATTAGCTCAATGGATCTAACAATTCTCTAAAAGCAAAGCTTTCTTTCCAAATCCTCTCTTTGCTTATCATTTTCCTATTCTTGTACATAATGTTGTCCACTTTCTATGGAGATATTAGCTTTTTAGATTTAACAACTATATGACAAAGTTGGAAGGTTTTGAGGAGGCAATTCATAGAGGATTATAAGACCAAAGGCATAAGGTGTTTATTTATATGAGGAAGCTTCAGTAGGTTAAGGAAGATATTTAAGTTTTTAACAAGGAGAAATAATAGCACTCTTGAGGCTATAGCTAGTGCTAGAGAGAAGCTCTCAAGCTCACAATCTCTTCTCTATTTGAGCCCATCTGACTTAGAGTTGTAGACTAAGGAAAAAGATGATATGTGTTTAATTACAATCAAGTAGTATAGGTGTACCAATCCATTTAAAGTAAAGATCCAATATTTTATGGCTTAAAGAAGGTGAAAAAAATTCAAAATTCTTTTGTAACTTTCTATTTTTCGTCAGAAATTTAAATAGAATTACTTCTCTCATGATGGATAGTGGAAACATAATTACATTTTGAGCTAAAGTTAGTAGGGAAACTTTCTCTTATTTCTCTATTGCCTATCCTTCTCTAAATACTAGCATTTTCTCAAGTCAATTACTTCAGTATTTCATCAAGGATCAAATATCCCCTTAAGAAGTTGATATGTTAACTATAATAGTTAATGCAATTAATTTGGTGGAAGCCCTCTTTTCTCTTAATCCTAATAAAGTCATGACTCTTGATTGGTTAATTGCCTATTTCTTTTGGAAAACATGGCTAATTACCAAGAATGTTGTATTAAAACTATTTTGGAGTTATTTGAACAAGGCAAGACCTTAAAAGAACTTAATAAGACCCTTTTCTGTTTGACTTGCAAGGTACATTCCCCCTAAGACTTTGAAAGATTTTAGACCTATCTCATGTTATAACATAATATACAAGATCATTTCAAAGTTAATTATAAATAGACTAAAAGAGTCCTTATGCAATATATTGATTCATCTTATAGTACTTTGTTAAAGTTCTCCAAAATATCCTTAGCATGTTGGTGTTCTAGCGTTAGCCTTGAACAGTTTCAATGATCTTTTAGGTCTCTTCATCAACAAGGATAAGATCTAAAAGCCCCATATCTAAGAATTCTCACCCCATATCAACATCTAGGTTTTATTTTTCATAATTGTAACTAATCAAAATAAAAAAGAATGTTGAAATTGAAAATTTTAATATGTAAATAATCTACAAATAATAAAGAATCCACTAAAAGAAAAGAATTATTAAAAAATAAAAGAATATAGTATTGATTAAGTATAAAAAAACAAAGTGATTATCTAATTGCAAATATCAAGAAAATATCACTAATAAACTACACTTAAAATTACAACCTCTTTCTCATAAAATCTGACAATAGTGTGTATTATAGTTAATTAATTTGTTGGAGGATACAATGGTTTTTCACATTTCCTCTTATCAAGTAGATAGGTAGACACTCAATCCTCCAACTTGTCTAAGTGCTGCACACACTCATCTAAGTGTCACGTGTACATATCTAAGTGCCAAACATAACATCCAACACTCTTTTAAGTTCATTAACACCATGATTCTTTCAATCTATCTATCAATCATACCACATAAGTATGAGTGGAGTTGTTGTTATAGGTGCATCTTCAGCTTTAACTAGGTCTCCTTCTGTCTAGGCTAACATGTATTCACTATTGATCTTTCTAGTCATATCATTGTAAAGTTATGCATTGGTATTTTCCCTAGTTATTGGATCTTCAGTTCTTTGCAAAGGATCATAACAATAATTGGAAATGGATGTTAGTGCAAGATGACCTCCATCACTCCCTATCTCCTTGGAAAGATTCTTTTTCGACTAAACTATATAATACAAAGATAACTTAACAACATTAACATAAGCACTCATATTACCATAGTTGCTTAGTGGTGGACTTGTATGATCATTATATATAACTCCACTCCTTTAATCTATAGAATGTGCAAATGCAAGTGCACATATCGATTTATAATATAAGGCTCGTGGTTCTAAGTGATATGACATTTGTTAAAGGATCACCTAAGACCCAAAATCAATAAGGAAAAGAAATGAATCCTTCTTGAATCAAGCAAAGAATCTGACCCTAATCAAATTTGTTGATCGGAACCAAAGTTATAAGTTGATCACTATAAGCTAACTTGAAGAAACCAGATTTAATTCTTGAATAAAGAACTAAGAGAAAGCTTTTACAATAGAGAAATTCTCAAATTTTATTAACGATAAGATGATTTTCGTAATACACTAGATTACGTCTTTAAATATGCATCAAATGATGAAAATCCTATGGAGAAAGTGTTCTTCCTAAACATAACTAAGTAGGAAAGACTTTGTTGGGAAGTATTCCCTTGACTAGTGGATACAAATCGACCTTAGTTATTATTAAAATTGAAATCCTTCCAAAAGTAACTTGGAAACTAATAATAATTAATGAAAGAAAGTAAAAACACGAAATACACATCAAATTCCACATATTTAACATTTTTAAAAGGTAAATATGCATATTTGACTTCATTAAAAACAATAATGTGGGTCATCCTTACTTATTAGGCTCCAAGCATTATGTTTCATGTGTTAGGCTTTGTCTATTATTTTGGGTCTGAATATAAGTAACTAATCACTATAATGCTTTAGAATCTTTAACAACAACCATATTGTCTTGCATGTACATGATTAACCTTTGCAAAGCCTCCTTCATGTCCTTAGTTCTTATTCTTGTCATAAGACTTCCAATGCCTTTTAATGGAATGGTGAGTGTTCATGCAAGCTGATCTCCATCACTAAATGTTTATCCCATAAATGCTACGAGTCCTAGTAATGACTATTTTTCTTATTATCTAATCAACAACTAAGGTGAATGTGATAATTTATATTTAAAATAAACTGAAGGAGTATCTTTGTTTGTTTCTTCTTCACTTAACCATTCTACATTTCTCCCTATATATTTTCTACCTCATCCTTTTATCTGTAGCTCTATCTTGTCTTTTTAAATTTAAATTTTAGATACAGTGAGTTGCCCATGTAATGTGTAAACTTATCTTGAGCTAACATGGACATAAATATGACCGTGTGTCACCAACATGGCCTCCTCACAAATCAATGTTGGACACCATCCTACACTTCATTACTCAATCAGAACATCTTTAAATTACTCCAACCTTGTCTAAATTTGTTCTTTTTTTGCTCCAATTATGTGAATTAGACTTAGAAACAAATTATGAACAAATTAAGTACCAAAATCAATAAAAATACTCAACTAAACAAGTAAAATTTATTAAATATAGGACTAAAAATATGAATGTATCACTACTTATCACTTGGCAAATCCAGTTTATAAGCAATGTCATTGATCTTCTCCAATTCACCTTAAAGGATGATAAGAATGGTTGAAAATAGATGTGAGAAAATTCAATCATCGTACGAACATGTCCTTTGTAAATCTAGGCATGAGTTGTGGCGGAGACATTACACAACTCAATCTTAAGTTGTTCGTACTATTTAAGGCCAATTCAAGGTTCTTAGGATGAGGTTCGATAGTTTAGAGTCCTTATCTAGACCTAACTTCTCTACGAAAAACACATTTAATAAGGAGGATAAGGAGAATTTTGATTATGATGAGACTAGTTTTAGGAAGCAAAAATAACTATTTCAAAATGAGATGAAAATTTGGAAAGTATTAAGATGAAAATCCTACCTTTCATAGGAATAATGATCCCAAATTATATTTGGAGTGGGAGAGGAAGGTAGAATGTGTTTGATTGTCATGATTATTCCAAGGAAAAGCATGTTAAACTAGCAATGGTTAAGATAATAGATTATGCTATTATTTGGTGAGATCAGTATGTGATTAATAGGCATAGCAATGGTGAGAGACTTATTCAGTCATGTGAAGTGATGAAGTCAGTGGTGCATAAGAAGTTCATATTCTATCCATTATTGAGGTGATTATGGATAAAGTCATTGGTGGTTTGAATAAAGAGACAAATCAAGAAAAAGAGTGGAAGATGAGTGAAAAACAATTGAGCACTCAAGAAAAATAAAACAATAATAAGAAACGTTAATTGTGCAGAAAAGTTAAAAAAAACATTGTGGTGTACAATGAAAAAAATAGAGGATGGAGTGCAAAATGGATAGAAAAGTAAGATAGTTAGGCTTTTGTTATTTTTATTGAGATTAAGTTTGCTATGTTAGCATGGAAGTATTAATTGTACTTTTATACAAGGATTATTTTAAACTAACAAGCTTCTATGCTTAGTTTGGTTATTTATTTATTGCAAGAATGTTCAAATCTATTTCCTAAAGAAATACCGTGGTTTTCCTACTTTAAGTGGTATAAAACACAAAATGGATTTCATTTTGGATTTAACAATTCCTCTTAGAAAAACCTATAGATCTAATCCTAAAAGGATATTCAGAGGCAAGTGGATGAGTTAGTCCAAAAGGGATTTTTAATGAAGAGACTCAATCTATGCCAGATTTTGCAATTTTGGTGCTAAAGAAAGATGGAACATAATGCATATGTGTTGATTGTTGAGCCATTAATAAAATCAATATAAAGTATAATCATATCTTTAGATTAGATGATATCCTTAATGAATTCCATGGTTTATATATGTTTTGTAAAACTAATTTAAGGAGTGGTAATTAATGGAAAACCACCTTTAAGGCAATATATGGTACCACAGTTATACCAGATAAAGATTGTTTTAAGTACCACAAAACTTGTTTGTTTGGAGTTTGTTATTTGGGCCATATCCTATCCCACAAGGATTTGACCTAGGGCGTTTGTTTTAGTACATAAGCACTCTAAAACTTGTTTGTAATCATATTTGATTGATTTCTAGATTCAATAAACACATTGAGTGTTCTTTGCATTCCTTTAGAGAAGTCCTTTTAGATGTTCATTAAAGACTTAATTTTATTTCAATCAAGGGCTTATCAAGATCAAAACCCATTCCTTATCACCCCCACTCCTTTCCAATTCTATGCATATGGTGGAAATACCTTCTTGAGTCATTAATTTATTCTAGATTCATATAGAACAATCCTTGGATCCTGAGTCCACGGTTTGTGCTTTAGACTATCTGAGGTGAATAACATATAATTTTTTGGTTATAAAGCCTTCTTTTATTGTCAAGGTTTGTCTTAACATATGTCTTTACCTTTTGTTCAAGTTGTTTTCATTATGTTCTTTATTCATGGTTCCTTTAATAGAATCTTGAATCTGTTTCCTTAGAGTCTTGATCATTTTATTAATTTATTTTAAGTCTGTTCATCTTGCCCATTTTTTCTATCTATTTCTTAAAATTTTTATGCCGGATAGAGCCAATCTTGATCATCTTGATCTTAGTTAATTCAAAGAATTGAGTCTAGCTTGATCTTTTGGTTTCTTGTTGACTCTTTGAATTTGGTCAAGTAATCCAATCGAATCTTACAATTCTCACTTTGAATCTTGTTTCTTGATTTCTTTTTAGTTTCTTGTTAACAAGAAATAAAATAAAAGGAGAAGAAAATGAATGAAAAGAAAAGAAAACATCAAAAACAAAAAAAACAAGAAAGAAGGACAAAAAGAGAATCAAATTTAGTTAGAGTACTTTCTGAATTAGCTATCTGTGTGCTATCCATTCCTAAAGCTACAAGGATTAGAAAATTCAATCTTGGGTAGGTAAGTGGTTATCACAAAATAGCTCCAAATAGTGTGTTCAAAGAATCGAGTCTAGTTTGATCTTTTGGTTTTTTGTTGAATCTTTGAATTCGATCAACTAATCTAATCGAATCTTACAATTCTCACTTTGAATCTTGTTTCTTGATTTCTTTTTAGTTTCTTGTTAAAAAGAAAGAAAATAAAAGGAAAAGAAAAGAAAAGAAAAAAAAGAAAACATCAAAAATAAAAAAAAAGAAGAAAGAAGGACAAAAAGAAAATCAACTTGGAGTACTTTCTTGATTAGTTATCTTAGTGCTGTCCATTCCTAAAGCTACAAGGATTAGAAAAGTCAAACCTGGGTAGTTAAGTGGTTATCACAAAATAGCTCCAAATATGTGCAAAACTATTCCAAATCTTTATTTAGCATACTTGCAGTCGTGAATTACTCATTCCTCTTCTTAATTTTGGTTCTAACTGAGCAGCAAGATTGGAGCTTAAGACTACAATTCCTAGTTTCTAAAGATAAGGATCTGAAGCTTAAAGAAAAGCTAATTTTGTTTTCCAAGAAACACATTTCAATAGCTTGAAAAATCTTAATTATTGGATTAATTATATGTTAATTTGTTAGGGTAAATATGTAGGTTCCTAAAGTCTCCAAAAATTTCAGCTTGTAAGTTTCGTATTCTTTGGCCTCTTATTTTCGTTTTCCTTATTTTCCTTACATCAAATTACTTCTTAGGACAGGTTATTGAAGGGGGACATATGTGAACTTATTCTTCTGGAAAGAAAAGTTTAGTCAACAAAGAAATCTTAGAGTAAGGATATTAGGAGGTAAGTTGTGAATGATTTAGAGAGCAAACATATGAGAAATAGATTGTTTTCTTACCAATGTTTTTCTTGCAGATTCAAAATCATGTCTAATACTAGAAATTCATCTTCTTCTATTAAAGACAAAAAAGTGTTTGAAGGTGGAGAGATGCAAAGAAATCTTTTAATGACAAAATCAACACAAATTCCATTTGAAAAGATATTTAGGGATATGGAAGACATGAGGTTAAAGATGACTGAGATGTAATGGAAACCTAGCTAAGGACATGCAAAGTGATGGAAACCCAACTAAGGACATACAAAGATAGTGCAATTTGGTTCATCATATTTCAATGATCCATTATACATTACTGCAGGTCCAATAACTCGAGCTAAAACTAAAAGGAAGAAGGAAGCTCCTAATGGATTGATTGAGGATGTTTGGACTAAACAAGCAATAGTACCCTATCACCTTAATTCAAGCATTAAATAGGCCTAATTAGTTGTTTGTTTGGCCTAATTAGAAGACTATGTTATTTTGATGATTTGAGAAGATCTATAGTTGGTTTGGGCTGCTAAAAACTCTATCTTCTACATTTAGCTTTAGGAATCAATTTTGAAAAGACTTTCCTAAATCTTAAGGATTTCCTTAATTTTAGGAATAAATCTGATGGAGAACCATAGGCATGTGAAAGACAAGAAGAGAAGCATACATGGTGTAATCTGCCTCAAGGAAGCCTAGGATATGACTTGCATAGAAATGAGCTTGAAAAAGGAGGCTTAGGAGCTGAAATTGGATTAGATTTGAATTCTAAATGTGTAAGGAAAGGGGCTGAACGAAATTTTTGTATCAAAGGCCCAACATTTAAGTCTAATGTCCCTAAAGATCCATTACAAAATGTTGGAGGCCCAATGACAAGAGCTAGGGCCAAAGTAATGAAGCAAGTACTGAATTGTTTGATCCAAGACCTTCAAAAGATAAAACCCATTTCATCTCATAAAGGTCCAAGAGGTATTGTCTTACTCTTTGAAGCCCAACATGAAGTGTCCAAAGGTCCACATGAAGTCCAATTGGGAGAACTCACTTAAAATACCATGTGACAACCACGTGCCACTTAAAAATAAGGAGAAGGACGTGATCTATAAGGTCTAATATGTTTAGATCATGTTTTAATTAGTTTCCTTTTTGTTTTCCTTGAAAGAAGGTCATCTAGTCAACACCTTTATAAGTTTATTTTGTTTCTTTTTAGGGATTGATTTGTTTCCTTTTATTTAGTTTCTTCTTTAGGACATTAACTTAGGAAGTTTTCCTATAAATAGATTGAGTATTATTGAGAGCATTCATTTTTTCTTTGTTTTCATTGAGAATATTTGACTTATCGAAGGAGTGGTCTTCCTTTGTGGCATCCCAAGTTTAGAGTTCTAAGAGACAAGTTCTCTTAGGGTTCTTTCCATTGACCAAAATTCTTGCTAGGGTTCTGAAAGAAAAGTTCTCTTAGGATTCTTTCCATTGACCAACATTCTTCTAACCCCTTTTCTCTTTGTGTTCTATTTCTATCTTTTCAATTTTATTTCTTG
>JAOQML010000006.1:22688109-22711578 GCA_027568935.1 Erythroxylum urbanii | reverse complement strand
ACGTCCAGCCAAGCTATCTCTAAAGCCTTTAATTAAAGAGCCCCCTTCTCTTGACCTTAAACCTCTCCCGAGTCATTTGAAGTATGTTTATCTTAACCCACCTGAGCACTTACTAGTTATCATTTCTTCTTGTTTGTCAAGTACCATAGAGGAGCAGTTATTGAGGGTACTGCGGGACCATAAAAAGACAATTGGGTGGTCCATTACAGATATCAAGGGTATAAGCCCTTCCTTTTGCGCACATCATATTTTCATGGAGAATGGAAGGAAGGCGATAGTGCATCCCCTGAGTAAACTTAACCCACACATGAAGTAGGTAGTGAAAGATGAGGTAGTAAAGCTTATAAATGCAGGTATTATCTATCTCATTTCTGATTCTGGTTGGGTTAGTCCTGTGCATATGGTGTAAAAGAAAGGAGGCACCACTGTGGTTAAAAATGAGAAAAACAAATTAATAGCCATTAGGAAGGTAACTGGGTGGAGAATGTGCATAGATTATAGGAAATTGAATGATGCCACTAGGAAAGATCATTTTCCTTTACCTTTCATTGATCAGATGATTGAGAAATTAGCTGGACATGAATTTTAATATGCCTTAGATGGATATAGTGGATATTTACAGATTCTGGTAGCCCCGAAAGCTCAGTAGAAAACAACTTTTACATGTCCTTATGGTACATTTGCATATAGGCTCATGCCATTTGGGTTATGCTGCTTCGGCTACATTTCAAAGTTACATGATGGCTATTTAGTCTCAAAAAAATTATCAATAATCCAACCTAACAGTCAACACAAATTGAACACAATTTAACCATTTTATCTTTAAAATAGGATTGAAATCACATGTAAATACATAAGAGAATATAAGAAAATTCAATCCTATCAAATACCCCCACACTTGGTCTCTGACCGTCCTCGGGCAAATCGTCAAAATCAAAGTCACAAATCAAAGCTTTAACTCATTTTCCACATTTCTTGAGAATAGATAACCATAAGTAGATGTGATTGATTTTCAAAAACCTAAGCAAAAACTCAACATTCAAAGCTTCTACTCATGATCTATTAACATTCAATATCTTCAAAAACTGAGCAATCTAACGGTAGACTCGGAAAATGTGTTTAACTAAAATATATTCATGGGTACACTCAACACCATTCATGACCATGA
Organism: Erythroxylum urbanii; assembly: GCA_027568935.1. Lineage (NCBI taxonomy): Eukaryota > Viridiplantae > Streptophyta > Magnoliopsida > Malpighiales > Erythroxylaceae > Erythroxylum > Erythroxylum urbanii. The sequence continues at coordinate 22,710,410 of JAOQML010000006.1, read as the reverse complement.
CAATCCACAACTTTGCATATCATTTCATTTCTCCACCACTAATGTTCACATGTAAAATCATGAATCAAAGGACTTTTCAAGGTTGTAACGTGGGCAAAGGTAAAGTGAGATATATTTGGGTTAAGTAGCATGAAATTCATCAAAGCTAGTGAAACAAAGCAACATTTATCAAAAATTGGGTATCGTCAACTATGACAAATGCAACCTTTATATTTCATAACCCCATTCAGCTCTCACACCCAAACCATGTGAAGCATATACCAATCCGAAGGAATCACTAATACAATTTATACCAATGAAATCCCAAGAGTGAGCCTTCCAAACCCACCTCTACCTTCCAAACCAACCTCTACCTCATATTCAACATGCTCAAATAACACATTCATTACAACTTTAGGAAGATGCATCAACCATAAACAACTTTTCAACACATATGCAATTCTTCCTTGATAAATTTATTAAATTTTTTTTTCATTTTTTCATTTTTATTTCTTTATAAAATTGAAATAAACTACATCAACATGGGAATTTCAATGATAAAATATAAAATAACATCCCAAGATTATAACCAACCCTCATATATATACACCTCTACACTTAGAGTTTTGAACATCCATAAACTCAAGAATAAAAAATGTTCCATTAGCTTTATGACTTAGGTAGGACATTTGGTTAAGTTTAAAAGCATAAAATGTGGTTTATACAAAAAGAAAGGATAAAGCTCAAAGGGGTTTATCAAGGGAAAAATCATGTCAATAGGGTAGGTCATTTGGCTAATGTAGCTTATGAAAAACAAAGAATGCCTAATCATATCCATGTTAATGCATGCGATAAAAATGTGGTCTCGAATAGAAATTCAACGCAAAATCAAGATTTACATGTCATGAAGGTCACACATTATCAAAAGAAAATGAGATTGATATAGATGTGTCAGTCAAATATGGCTCAACATCTCACCGGCTAGTGATTCTAGTCGATTGAGCCTTACTACCATTTGACTCATTTGATATTCCATGTTCTATTGGCTTGCTTTCATATCCTGCTAAAATTGCAAATTATTAGCAACAAGTTTGTTAATAAGTTCTTCTAAAGATGCACCTGAACTTGAAGAAAAAGCTCCTTGTGCTCCTTGTTGCCTTGGTTGAAATCCTGGTGGCCCTTGCGACAGATTCTGGAAGTGATTTTGTTATCGATTCCCTCCATAACTCAAGTTGGGGTGATCCCTCCAACTTGGGTTATACGTCTGCGAGTATGGGTTGTATTGGTTCGGTAAGTTCCCTCCTGCAGCATTCACGTGCTCCATAATCCCTTCTTACAAAGCTGGGCACTCGTCAGTTGGATGACTTGTGTTTGAACATATCCCGCACGCTTTCACTTGTGCCTGTCCAACTGCAATCTGTCTCACAAAAGATGTTAGTTCATCTAAACGATGTTCAATGGATGAAGTGCTTACCTCATTTACTCGTCGAACATCATTACGAGTGCTGAATTGTTGGGTGTTAGCAGCCATCCGCTCAAGTAATATCCTAGCTTCAATGGGAGTCTTCTCGCAAAGTGCCCCACCACTCGCTGCATCAACCAAACTCCTCTCCATTGGCAGTAATCCTTCATAAAAATATTAGATGAGAAGTTCATCTGGTATGTTGTGATGTGGGCAACTGGTACATGAGCTCCTAAGAAACGAACTCATTTAGTTTATGGCGTAAACTTCGATTTCTCCAGGTCGATCTATGGGACTCTCTCAAGCCATTATGTTTGTACATTTCATTTTGATTTGTTGAGCATGATACATACTTGAGTGTTATGTTAATGGTTAAATATACATGATATGATTGTATGACATTTTTACTTTGAGTTCTTTGAGCTAGAACTGTAAATAATTTAATTGCTAGATTAAAATAAGATATATGTATTTATGCTTGATTGTGTGTGGCTTGTTACTAATGGCTATAAACGTATTAGCCACTGAGCTTCGCAACTCAATCTATTATTTTTCACTATTCAGGTGCAGAACGAGAAGATAATTGATCCTTGCAAGCTTTGACAAACTCCAAGATAGCTCCCTTTTGTGACTAAGTTAGTTCGACTATTTTTTATAGCTTTATAAGCATATCAAGCATAATCATCCATTTATATTTTGTATTATGCTATTGATGTGACCTTTAATATGTAACTAAAGCTATGTACAAACTCTGTTTTGATTAAGTAATGGAAGTAAGAGTTGAAGAATTTCCCTTCTATACATGTTCAAAACTATCTTCTTTGTTAGGTTGTTAATTGTTATTGGAAATGTAAATAATATATTGTTAGATGGCCCTGAATAGATTTATAATAAATTATTATGCTGGGAGTCATGTATGTACAATTAGTGCTTATTTAATTTGGGTCTTTTTGGAATATATGAAAAGCTCATAATATTCGAAAGAAGAAAAAGGGGACTTAGTTGTAGCATTACCCTGGATAGAGTTAGTGGCTCTAACTTCCATGAATAAACTATATTGATGTAGTCTGAATAAGACAAAGTTGTCTTCATAAAAGTTGTAGCTTATCCTCTTAGCTTTCCAATGGTATAAAGTTTGTAATTTTTGGACTTCAGAATTGAGAGATATGATGTTTACAAGTTTGAGTGATAAAACTCTTTCACTAAAGGTGCATGGTCGTGCACTAGCACGATCATGACAGAACCCCTCTTTCACTCGGGGTGTATGATCATGATACAACCCCACTTTTACTAGGGTGCACCATCATGGACTAGTACAATCATAACAGAACTAGCACAATTGTGACAGAACCCCTCTTTCATTATGAGTGCACGATCATATTTGTGCACGAGGGTGACAGGCGAACTTGCAAAAATTTAGGTTAAACACATTTTTTTTAGTGATTCCATCCATATTCTCATTCGATCTTCACCCAATCCTCTCATAATGTAGCCATGAAATAGGTACCAAGACCTGGGCCTAATAGAAATGGTGGGAGTAGAATCGAGTATCGAAATGAGAGGGGTCTTGATGATAAATTAGACAATAACATAGGCAGCATTAAGATGAAACTTCTTCCCTTTATTGGGAAGACGGAACTAGATGTGAATCTAAAGTGGGAATGGAAAGTGGAGCTAGTGTTTAAGTGCCATAACTTTTTTAAAGAGAAGAAAGTCAAATTGGCGGCCTATGAATTTAGTGATTACAAGGTTACTTAGTAGGATCTATATATTTTAGATAGGAGAAGAAATTGTAAGCCACCTATCAATATTTGGGAAGAGAATTAAGTTGTGATGTGTAGGAGGTTTATGCTAAGTTCTTACTATAAGGAATTCTACCAAAGATTGCAAAATCTTACGAAAAGAAGCAAAATCATGGAGGAATATTACAAAGAAAAGGAGGTGGCAATGGCACAAGCAAACGTGGAGGAAGCCTAAGAAGCTACTTTAGGTTAAGTGGTCTTACAATCGAAATTGCCAATGTTGTGGAGTTGTACCATTATATGAACTTAGAGGATGTAGTGCATATGGCAATGAAAGTTAATAGATAGCTTAAAAAGAAGTTCACTAATTTTGTAAGTGTTTCTAATGCGGGAAATACCTCTTGGAGCAAATCATGGAGTAAAAAGGAAGATAAAGCTCCAAATAACAAATTTGAAACACTAAAGCTAAAACCAAAATAAAGGGGAGAAAAATAAGGTCAATTCCTCTTTAAATTCAAGGAGTTAAGATATCAAATGCTTATGTGCACGAGAAGAGGACATATTGCCTCTCAATGTTTAAATAAGTGGTTGATGACAATTTGGAATGGAGAATTCATTTCTGAAAGTGAAGATGAAGACTATGCTAACATGCCCAAATTGAAGGATACTAAGCAAAGTAATGAAGAGGACAAAATTGAGCAACCAATGAAGGGTAGATGATTGGTAACCAAAAGGGCCTTAAGCTTTTAAATTAGAAAATATGAAGATGATGTAAGCCAACAAAAGGAGAATTTAATCCATACAAGGTGATCTATCAACAATCAGATTTGTAACTTAATCATTGATGGAGGAAGCTGCAGAAATGTTGCAAGTGTTAAGTTATTTAAAAAATTAGGGCTAACAACTACCAAGCATACGATACCCTACAATTTGTTGTGGATCAATGAATCAGGTAAGGTGAAGGTGTTTAGGCAAGTGTTAGTGGAGTTCCAAATTTAGAGGTACAAGTATAAAGTTTGTGTGATATACTGCTCATACAGGCTGGATATATTTTTTTATTGGGTCTTCCATGATAGTTTGATATGCGACCAATCTATGATGGTTATAAGAATCATTACTCACTTACAATGGATGACATTAAATACATTTTTGCCCCTATTTGATTAAAGCAAGTTTATGAAGACTAATTGGAAATCCATAAGAGTGACCAAATGAGGTTTAGAGAAAAGAGTGTTAAAAAAGAGTGCAAACACTTACGAAAACCTTAAACACTATAGGAAACACTTTTGTGAGAGATAAACATAAGGGGAAATAAGTGTGCTTGGTCATGAGAGTGGGGGATGTGATAGATGCTTTTCTGGCCAGGTGGTTAATGTTACTTATCCTTTATAAAGAAGTTTTGTTACCTTATAAATATCTTGCTAACTATGATTTGTCAAGTGTTGTTATTTCCATTTTGCAAAAATATGATGATCTACTTTAAGAAGATGTGCCAAGTGATTTACCACCTAAGCAAGGAAGAGAACATTAAATTGATTTAATTTTTAGAGCATAATCGCCCAATTGACCTATATATAACATAAACCTAGAAGAGACCAAAGAAATTTAAAGGCAAATGGAGAAATTGTTACAAAAGGATATGCGAATGAGAGCCTTATTTCGTGCTTAGTTAGAGTTCTATTAGTGTAGGAGAAAGGTGATTCATTATGTATGTATGCAGACTACCGTGCCATTAGTAGAATCATTGTAAAGCATCGTTACCCAATGCCTTAGTTAGATGATATGTTTGATGAGTTATATGGTACATATTTGTTTTTCAAAATTGATTTTAAAATTGGTTACTATCAAATTAGAATTAGAGAAAGAGATGAGTGGAAAATAACGTTTAAAACTAAATGTAGAATGTGGGAATGGTTAGTAATGCCTTTTTGGATTAACTAATGCACCCAACACCTTAATGAGGCTTATAAATAATGTTTTGTGTGAATTTGTTGGAAAGTTTGTGGCTGTTTATTTTGTTGACATTCTTGTTTACAGTGAATCATGTGAAGAGCATGTTGAACATTTGAATTAAGTGTTGAATGTACTTAGACAATAAGCAAACTATAAAAAAATGTTCTCTTTGCACTAATTAGGTTTTGTTTTTGGGTGAGTGCAAAGGGCATTGAGTTAACAAAATAAAGGTGAGCGTAATTAAGGAGGGGTCAACCCTTAGGTAAATTAGTAATATTAAGATCATCTATGGTTTAGCCAATTTCCATAAAAGATTTGTGAAGGATTTTAGCTCCATTTTTGCACCATTAACTGAGATAGTTAAAAAGAGTGTAGGTGTTGATAGTTTTATATCAAAAACTTTCATACTGTATGTATATAGATCGTAACTCATAGTATAAAAAATATCATTGCTATAAGGATTGATTAGTCACCTAAAAGCTTGAATGCACTTTGTCTAAAGTAATGAAAAATTGAAGAATTAAATTAAAAAAGCTAATAAAACTAAACAATTGAATAAGTGAAGCTAGCAATAAGAATGAAGTTAATCAATAATGGAAACTTGGGGTTATTCTATCTTTGTTTTATCTTCCCTTTATCTTTTTAATTCAATTATGCTTGATCTTAGATATCCTAATGTTTTGATTAGCCTCTCTTAAGATCTGATCAAGTGATCCCATTTGAAATAGATAGCAATAGAATTATAACCTCTCGATTCACAAAACTACTCCTAACTATTTAATTGGATTTGAAGAAATCCTAAGGATAATTAACTTAGAGTTAAGATCTCTCTTCAATTGTTTGTTAATTTGATATTTGTAGGTCTATTAAGTTACCAAGTCTCGTTTCAAACCTTAATATATATAACTTAATTCAATATCTCAATTTATTATCAACTATAAGCATAAAAAATTCGACAAAGCATTAATATATATTGAATTCAATAAGAATAAAATTTAACAAAACAGTCCTAATATGGATTTAGAAAATCATAATCATGTTCAACATCCCAATAATTAAAATTAATATCCAAGACAATGAAATATAAGAAGAGAAAAGAAAGAAAACAGTTTTATGTGTTGATCTGGAAATTCTGGAAAACTGGAGTTGATCTTGATGTCTCCTCCTTGATCTCCTTATTTAAGATGTACAACCTCTTTTTTGGTGTTTCTCTTTGCCTTAAATACTTCTTGAGGCTTTTAGGTTTCTTTTTAGGGTTTTCTCGCTTATTTTGGTTCTAAAAATATCTCCAAAATGTCAATAGTACAAAATTTTTACATTTTGGAAAAGTTGTGCACGATCGTGCACGATCTGTCCATGCTCTTTGTTACAATCGTGCAACACATCCTATACAACTGCTCATGCCTGCTCATACAAAATCATGCACAATTTTGCATCTTCCAGTTCTTCAAGTTCTTCTTCATCTTTTCTTTAATTTTTCCTATTTCCATTCACTAACAAACATATCAAACAACCATTGAAACGTAAAGCTAAGATCAAATCCTTGCTCTAAAAGAGTTAAAAAATTAAAAAACATAAAAACATTAACAATAACAATGTTCTATGTCCTAAACAAATGATTATCATATAAGAAAATACTTAAAAAATACACTTAAGCTTTTAGAAAACATATTATAATATAAACCAATCATCACCTCCATACTTAAATCTTTACTTGTTCCTAAGTAAAACTAAAACCACAAATAAACAAAACATAAAAACAAATAAACACATAATCGTGCAATAATGCAAAAATGGTATAATGGATTCAAATCTCAAGGAATTAACTTAACCTTAAACATCAGCTACTTGAAAAGTGCCAACATATTAACTTATTCCATTCATGTTTAAGTCCTTTGATTTGAATATTCATATCAATCAAAATATTAACACCCTATCTATGCACCTGTGGCATTTGCAAGCATGCCCTTATTATTATTGATCAATTAAAAAGGTAAACTATCACTATGTAGCTCTTAATGAAAATTCTTGTTATTTTTAAAAGATGAGTAGGTTTCATTTTATTGTAAGCACTATCTTTTCAGATTTTCTTTAACGATCACCTAGTCTTTTAACCCGAAGGCAAACATCTTGTCATGAATATCCCTTAGTAACTTAGTTGGAGTGTTATTCTAGCCTTTTGATGTGAAGACAAACATTTTGTCATAAATGCTCTAGTTATTCAGTTACATCATAACTTTCAACTGGTTACTAGCTCTATTCTTAACCCAATTTTCTTTAAAAAGGACCAGTTGAATAGTAATTTTATTTAACATACTTTTTTTTTCAATTTCTTAGCCTATCTCATTTCTTCTTAGTCAATCACTCTCATAAAACGTTATTAATGATGCCTACCAATTTAAATGAATGTAATTATAAATGTATCCAAAAAGTGTCATAAAGTGAAAGAATAGATGTCATATACTAATTAACATACATTTCATCCTAAAGACACTTAAAACACAAAATTTACAAGTTAATATGCCTTTACAATTTAAATGACAATGTTAAAAGGTAAGCTAATTCCATTTAATTCGTGCCATTGACACATTCACACAATGCACACATCATGCAACAAAATATTCACATAATGCCAACCTAATCAAAAACTAACACAATGCAAATGCAATAAAATGTTAAGAAACTCTCTCTTTATAAAATTTTCTCTGACCTCTCTCTACTTCTTTTACCTCTTTTACCCCCACAACTTTCCAGTTTTGGAAATTTCTTGGCAGGAGCTAGAAATGCTTCCCATAAATCCAGATGCACCTGGAGACATTGACACAAAAGAGGGCAAACTTCATGGAAGCTGTCAAGTGGACTCCGTAAGTGTGGGTTTGGGGCACTCCAAGAAACCTAGTCCAAGTCTACATAGAGGGGATGGATATGTCTCCACAGACGAGGGCTACCATAATGAAATGAACTTGGAAGGTAAAGGAGTTGCGAGATCTGTTAGTGTTGGAAACTCTGCTGAAATGGAAGCTGTAGCTACAAAAAAGCTAGGCATCATAAACTCCTCTAAGGAAACTTTACCTATCTTTACTAGTAGTGTTGGGAATAAGGCCAATGAGGGAACAGAAAGGTCCTTCTCCTTGATAGCAGATGGGTACCCAGTAGGAACAAATGGGGGAGTTGAAATGGTTTTTTAGAAGGATGATTTTCCATATCTGCAAAGCTCAGGTCATGGAGTTGGGGCTTTGAACATTAAGGTAGTTTCTTATGGGGATGAAACTCAAAGCAAGGAAGGGGATATCTATCCCATGGAAATCTAAGGTTGTTGACTCTCCAATGCAGCCAAAGTTAACTCATTTCAAAAGTGTTATGGTTGATGGTATCCTTACTCCTCTTAAGGAAATATTGGAAGTAGGGGTAGCTGTATGTAATTCCACTCTAGTTGGTTTCTTTGGAGTAAACGAACCTCATATCTACAAGTACAAAAATGGGCGTTTGAGAAGAAGGGGTTAGAAAAAATTATGCTTACTGAAGATGACACCTTTGCTTTTAAATTCTCCAATGATTGCAATCTCAACGAACTATTAGAATTAGGCCCATGGCATATCGAGGGTCAGCTAATGTTTTTACAAAAATGGCGACTGAGAATGCATTTGGATAGGAGTAGCATAGATACTATTCCTATTTGGGCCATTTTTCATAATTTTCCCTTAGAGTTTTGGACTTTAGAAGGGATAAGTTACTTAGCTAGTTCGTTAGGGGAACCCATCTCAATGGATACTCAAACTGTGCAAATAGAATGCATATGCTATGCAAAAATTTGTGTGGAGATTGAAAAAAAATATTAAGATGCTAGAGTTATTATGTGTGATGAAGCTAGATTAAGGGGGGAGTTAGTTAAGGAGGTTATTCACCTTAGCTATCTGTGGAAGCCCCAAACGAGTCACAAAGTATGGCGACCTACAAAAAGAAGTTCTTAACTAGTAATTATGATGAATTAATAGGTGTTAAAATTTTTTTGAATACAGAGCAGTTGGGATCTGAAAATACAAGTAATGTGGAGGTAGAACAGCAAGGGGAACACGATATTAGAGAAGAATTTGAATAGCCTAAGTGAGACGCATAAGGAGCAGGTTTTGAGCAGCACTAAATAGCAACCTCAAAAGTAGATTTTGCAAGAGTAGATTCAAGAAAATGCAGTCCAAGCTACTGTAGCTACTTCTGTTAAATCCAGGTTTGATGAAGAGCTGGATAAGGATCATGATTTGTGTCATTTTAGTCAGTTATTAGCAAATGAAAGCCTGCTAAATGCAAGGGTAGAAATAGGTTGAGGGAGCTCCAAACTCCCACTTGATCAATGAATATCTTAGTGTAGAATATTAAAAAACTTAACGACCCTTTGAAACAACAGGTTGTTAAGGATATGATTATGGAAAAAAACTAGTTGTGTCGTGTCTTTTAGAAATAAAATAAAGCTTCCAAAGCTACAAGCATCACTTGTTTTTTTGGGTGGTAAATGGGAAATGATTACAAATCATTCTTTTCATCACAATGGCAGGATCATTATAGCTTACAACATAGCGAGAGATAGACTTTAGAAAGGACTCATGTTTGACCAGATTATTCACACCAAATGTAAGCTGCAAGATATATATGGCAGCTTTGATCTCTCTTTTATTTATGTAGCAAATCATGCCTTTCAATGGGCCCAGCTATAGGAGGATCTTAAGGTAATCCAAGCGTCGATAAGTAGACCTTGGGCTATTGTAGGAGATTTTAATTGTGTACTCTCTATGTCTGAACTGAAGGTGGCAGTTCACGCTCAAGGGAGTTGGGAGGGAACTTGAAGATATTGTTTTTCCATTAAACCTGGTAGACTTGTGCTTTGTAGGGTTTCTTTATACATGGAACAATAAGCAACAGGGTGAGTATTTTCTAAGATGAAAATTGGATAAAGTTATGGTCAATCAGTTATGGCTAGATACTTTTGCAAACTTATTTGCTCAATTTTAATGAACCTTGATGCTCGGTTCACTCTTGGATAGGGATATAAAGCATATATGGTGATATTTTTCTTGGTTCCTGTTCAGGTTTTTTAATTGTTTAGTTGAAAAGCTAGAATTCGAAGAGATTGTGCGTAATTGCTAGGACATGCTAGTGGAAGGATACAAAGCATTTTAGTTGATGAAAAAGTTGCAGTTTGTTTGGGCTGCTCTTAAAGCCCTATTGAAGACAAGTAATTCCAATATTGTCACCATGCTTCAAGATACTAGGGCAAAGATACTAGAGAGTTAACAGATGTGTTATGATTCCCCCTTAATGTTAATTTAAGAAATCTAAAAACAACTTGGTTAAGGGACTATAACTTGGCTTTGAATGCTCACAACTCCCTTTTGTGACAGAAAGCAAGAGTTACTTGGCTTTGGGATGGGATACAAATACAAAATTCTTCTACAACTTTATTTTGGCTAGACAAAATAGAAGCATAATTGTTACGCTAGCTGATGAGAGGGGCAATTTATGTACTAATTTGATTGATATGGTGAATATTGCTACAAGGTTTTTCAAAGATCTTTTGGGTACATATGAATCAGGTAGAACTTGTGATCCCTCTTGGGTTATCAATGAGGGCATCATTCAAGAAGCTAGGAAAGCCATAATTAGCTCAATTATGGAGTTGGAGATTAAAAGCACCCTTTTTAGTTTAAATCCTTCTAAAGCTCCTAGGCTAGATGAGTTTAACATTTATTTCTTCCAATAGACTTGGAACTGTATAGGGGAATTGGTGGTAGAAGCTGTACAGGAGTTCTTTCATTCTTTAAAACTTAGGGAAATCAACATGACATACATTTGCCTATTTCTAAAAGTTCAAAACCCCTCTACCATGAAAGACTTTCGACCCATATCTTGTTGCAACACCATTTATAAACTTATCTCGAAAATTATTACGAACAGATTGAAGAAATGATTGGAGCCCATTATCAGTATTTCTCAAGGAGCTTTTATTTGAGGAAGAATATTGGGGATAATATTTTTTTATTTAAGAGTTGATGAGGGGCTAAAATTCTAAGAGGGCATCAAAAGTTTTTGCATTAAGATTGACTTCTTGAAAGCTTTTGAAACCAATAGATGGGATTTAATCATTAATTGTCTTCAAATTTTTGGCTTCCTTGATACTTTTGTTGGATGGATAATATAGTGCATTTCTTTTGTTAATTTCAGCATACTTCTTAATGGGAAACCTACTCAATTCTTTAAAAATTACAGAGGCATCTGACAATGGGACCCTCTTTCCCCCTATATATTCTCACTAATCATTGAGATCCTTTTAAGAATGTTAGCTACCCTTGCGGTTGAGAATCCAAGATTCACCTTCCATTATAAATGTGAGGTGCTCAGCTAAGTCATCTAGCTTTCGTCGATGGTTTATTTTTGATGTATGGCACTGATCCGTACTCCTTACATCTCATGATGAGTATTCTTGTCGAGTTCAGTAAGATGTTTGGCTTGAGTATCAATTCTCAAAAAAGTTATGTATATGTTTCTTCAGATGTGCTGAATGTGGAGGAGTTAAGTAGATTGACACAACTTTAACTTTATATCTCTATGTTCAAATATCTGGGTATCCTGATCACTATAAACAAACCGAAGTATAAGGATTGCTTGCCTTTAATTGAAATGTACAAAACCATGATCAATGTTTGGCTGAATAGGTGGTTGTCATTTACGGGAAGATTGCAGTTGATATCCTCGGTGTTATATAACATTAACTCCCATTCGAGCACTCATTTAGTGTTACCTAAGAAGATTATAAGGGAGATTGTGAAGTATATTAAACAATTTTTATGGGTTGGAAAAATTGGTAATTCATGATATGAAGATTATTAGATTTTTATGGATCACTTCTCTTTACATTATTCAAAAAGTGATGCTCATGAAGTAGATATGGAGGTTATTCAAGGATAAGGAAGATCTATGGTCCAAATGGATAAATAAATACTATATGAAAGAGAAAGGCTTCTAGCAATTAAAGCAAACTTGTGAAAACTCATGGAGCTTTAGACAAATGTTGAGATTGAGACCCTAGATCTATCACTTAATGAAGAAACAAGTCAGGAATGGCAAATCAACATGGTTTTGGTTTGATAATTGGTTTAAGATGAGTCTGCTTATCAACAGGCATGAACTTTGACATTTGCTACTCCGAATACCTATTCAAGCAAAATTAAGCTCCATAATATTTATTGGTCAATGGGTTTGCAACTTTTATGGGGCTGCTAGAGTTATTAATCTACTCCCTAATTCTGTACCAGCAGGGTAGGAGGATATAATTATATGGACTGATACTTGCTCAAAGGAATTTTGTAATAGATGATGCTACAACCTATTTAAGGTATTGCTACCTAGAGTCACTTGGTTTGAAATTATATGGCAGAACCCATTATCCCCAAAGGTAGCCTTTATATATTGGCTTGCAATGAAAGATAGGCTCAAAACAAAAGCTCGATGGTATGGAAATGCCACCAATTTTGATGCCACTTGCTGTCTATGTGTAGCGCCCCGTTACCATGGGATACATACCGAAACACTCTGAGGACATTCTAGTACAAAACCTATGATAATGGTGCGATACGTTCAATCACAACATTCGCTTAACATGACATCATCTTTCTTTATTTTCTTATAAGACATCATAATGAAAATCAAAACCCAAATTTCTCCTTTCAATTTATAAAACCAAATATTTACATTGACAGTTTTCAATATCGTTCGAATATGAACATCATCATATCCTAATACAAAATACACTACATGAAAGAGGAAATACACAAAAAGATCTATCTAATCTTCCAATCTCAGCTGACCGACCTTTAAACCATTTCTTCTTTTTCCCCAAAAGTACAAGACAATACTTTTTGTAGCACCTCTTAGTAGTTAAAGTCGTCTCTCGATCCTGAAAAATTAACGTTACAGTTTTGGTGAGTTTTGCGAACTCAATGAGGTAACCGTCATTGATGGTTCACTCTATTCATGCAAGACATCACACATATGACATATATTTCACATCTTTGCATTTTGCATAAATTATCACATATCAAATTCTCACTTAAGGGTAAGACAATTTTGTATTTCAAACAATCAAACATACTTATTAAAATGTATATGAAATGCTCATGTGACTCTTTTCTAATTATTACGTTGTTGTGACCAAGTGCCTAAACTGTCCCGTATCTATTGTGAATACTAGGCTCATTTATACTGTCCCTTATCTGTTGGGATACAGGGCTCATTTTACATAGTGAGCCTTTGGCTCTTAATCATATTTGGAGCTTTAAGCTCGTTTTCGGTGGCTACTCAAGTCACAACTCTCATTATCTGATCATGCATTCATGTATGGAATGCACCTCTAATAATCAATTAATCATGTCAAGAAGCATTTAGTTCGTCACATTCACATACAAGTAGCACTTTAATATCGCATCATGCATCAAGTCTTGGACCTTTATTGTCTGACGTGAACATAATCAAATCACATTCATATCATCATTGAAAACATATTCTAAAGCAAACAATTAATTGCGTGAAACCGTCTAGGTTACTCACCGATTGCTCCCAAAGCTATTACTTCAAAGTTGTAACAACGTCTGGATGTTGACGTTTCAATTGCTCCTTTATATCAAGCAATATACACATATCATACTTTTGCACAATTATAAGTGTTTGTTAATGCACATGTATGTATATGAAATATGCACAATGCATGTTCATAACAATCTCGGGTATCCCTCTGTTATTCTTATCATGTAAACATTCATATTTCCAAACTCACATAAGTATCATTTATACTGATGGTTTATACCTTAATAAAAGCGTAAAAATCGAAATTCATAACTCATTACGTCAATTCAGATTTTTCCTGAAACATACCTTCGGGTCTACCGTACATGATTAATATAACAATGAAAATTAAGTAATTTGGTAATTCTTTCTTCTAGAAAAATGTTCGCCATTATCTTAAGTTTCTAATGACACCAAGATCATTCACTTTGATTTAGTATTCCAAAAGTTATACTCCAAGTAATTCGAACTGCTCTTCAACTATAACAGTATTCTGTACCAAACTCAAGTAAGATTCTGGAATTATAAAGATAAAATTAAAATTCTACTTCTTCATAAACATTGTAGCCCTATGTCTCTAGTTTACTCCAAATCATGAATCATTCCATTTGGATAACTACAGAACAAGTTATGTCTAAACTACCGAAGTATGTTTAGTGAAAATACTCCAGTTATGAAATTCCAGAACTCCTCACAATTTCGTCCAAATTTATCACTCAATCTCTCCCAAATGATTTCAGAAGATCATGATTTTTAGTGGAGATGTAGAACAATGTGTTTTGAATTTGTTCGTTCAAATCCCATTCAGCTCAAGACATTCTTAAACAAATTAAAAACCATAATTAACACCAAATATCAAAAACCAGAAAATTCTCCACCATGTTCTTCATTTCCTGCACTATTCTTAATTTTTTTACATTTTGTTCATCTTCTTCTTTTCTTTTTCTCAATCTAACAATTCTAATTTATATCTACCCCATTTTTGACTTCCATTTAACTCAAATCATCCACAAACAAAGAGAAAATCCCAGACTAAAACTCAAACATTAGAATAGAAAAATTCACATATGTTCTTCTCGTTTTCTGCACTTTCATTTTTCTGCTTATTTATTTCCTACACATTCTTCATTTTTCTTCTCAAACTTTCATTTTAAATCACTTTCACATATCAGAACATCATCTTACACCTCTTCCTTAACTCTATACCATATTAAAACATCTCTAAAAACACTCAAAATAGAACATATTCTTATACTCTCAAAACAGACCACAAACATATACATTCATCCACCAATAATCAGTGAACATGTTACTGCTACATTTTCCAGCACTCATCTTCCAATTTTCCAGATTTTACACCTATTACAACTTGTACAAAGATCAATTTTCCTACTTCATGACTCTTCATTCTTGACTCCATTTTAACTCAATATCATTCACAAACCAATTCATGATCTATATTTGATCATTAACTCAAAACAGAACATGTGCATATACCATTCATTATCAATTTTCTGCACTCATCCTAACACCATTATGATAATCATTCTACCTCTAAAACAACTCTAAAGCAATTTATGAATTATTACTCATCATACATATAAAAAGGCAAGAAATTTACATCAACTATTCATCACTCACATTCATCATACATAAAACACCATTTTATGCCATTTAACCTCTAAATATTATCATAAAAGCTTCATTTAACATTACCCACAAAGATTAACAAGCTACTTACTTGATTTAGCTTCAAATCTTCAAAAATAATAGTTAGCCCTAGCTCCCAAGCATCACACGTACAACATCATGGAGGTTGGAAGATTTAGGTTTTCTTGTGGTAATGAAGAAGATAACATGAAGGAAGTAATAATTGAAAGATGAAAGAGTTGGTTCAACGTTGGTAGAGGTTAGAGAGGGAAAAAAAATCATGAAGAAGAGAAGAAATGGAGAAGGTAACAAAAATAGAAGAAGGAAACAAGAACCAAGACAATTAATTGAACTTTCAAGGTTAAAAGAATCGTGGGTTAAAAGATAAAGGCATGGCCTGGCAAGGGACACACGTCATTTGCCACATGTCTTATCCCATAGGTTCAAACTAGGTTCTTTCATTTAACAAGTCCAATTAACTTCAATTTCTACTCCAATTGTCTCCAAATTTCAATGACATATGTCATAAAATTATGTTGGCATTCATAAAATTTACACTGCCATCTGACATTTAATTCTACTACCATTTATCAATTGTCCTACCGCTGGACATTTTTCTTAGTAAAAAAATACCCAAATTTTCAGAAAATTTCTAAATTTCACCAAAATTTCAAAATCAATACCTATACACACAAATTCAATTTTCAATACAAAAAAATCACAATTCAGATCAAAATTTACATTCATAAATCAAGTATACCTAGAAAAATGTCAATGAATGCATGTACAATTATTTTCATATGCAAAAATTCAATATTCACGTGTATGTGCATATCATATAATGCATGAGCATAAAATGCATTTTCTAATCTCTCAATAATCTCTTATATTTACTATTCTAGCCTTAATATAGGTAACGGGATGTTATAACTCTCCCCTCCTTAAAAGAACTTTTATCCTCAAAATTTTTACCAGATTGTTTGAACAGGTGGGGATATTGTCTCCTCATATGCTCCTTCGTTTCCCAAGTTGCTTCCTCAGTTGAGTGATTCTTCTAAAGGACTTTCACCAATGGAATGACTCGGTTTCTCAACTACTTGATCTAAAATGCCACTATCTTGATCGGTTCCTCAATATAACTTAACTTACTAGCAACCTCAATCTCTTAAGCTGGTATCACATATGTCGGATCCGATCAGTATCTTTAAAGTATACTCATATGAAATGCGTTATGCAACTGAGACATCTCATTCGGCAAAGCTAACTTGTATGCCAAAGGTCTTATCCTCCCAATAATCTTATAAGGACCAATGTACTTTGGGCTTAACTTGCCTTTTTTACCGAATCTCAATACTCCTCTCCAAGGTGACACTCTCAGAAACACTCTATCTCTTACACTGTATTCCATGTCCCTTCGATGCTGATCCATATAACTCTTCTGTCTATCTTGAGCCGCTTTAATTTGACTTCAGATCAATTTCACCTTGTCCACAGTGTCTTGTATCAATTCTGGGCCTTCAACCATTCTCAAACCCTCTTCATCCCAATATAAAGGTAATTGACACTTTCTTCTATACAATGCCTCATATGGTGCCATTCTGATACTACTGTGATAATGGTATTTATAAGTAAACTCTTTCAGTGCTATATATTGATCCTAAGCTCCTTGAAACTCCAATACACATGGTCTAAGCATATCCTCAATAGTCTTGATTGTCTTCTCACTCTGTCCATCTATTTAAGGATGAAATGCAGTACTGAAGTTCAACTTAGTACCTATAACAGACTGCAAGCTCTTCCAGAATCTCGAAGTAAATTTGGAATCCCTGTCCAATAAAATAGACACTGGAACCCCATACAGTCTAACCACTTCATTCACATATCTCCGAGCTAACTGATCTAGTGAGTTATTCTCTCTCACTGGTAAGAAATGGGCCGACTTAGTCAATCAGTCCACTATAACCTATATAACATTGTTCTGCCTCGGAGTCTTAGGCAATCCCATAATGAAGTCCATATTAATTTGTTCCCATTTCCACTCAGAAATAGGCAACGAATGTAGCTTCCCTATTGGAACCTGATGCTCAGCCTTAACCTGCTGGCATGTCATACACTTAGAAACATACTCCGCTACTTGCTTCTTTATTCCGGGCCACCAGAAATGCTGCTTCAGCCTGTTATACATCTTAGTAGTACCAGGATGCACAGCATAGGTGGCCATATGAGCTTCCTCTATAATTTCTTTCCTCAGATCATCCACATTAGGCACACACAACCTCTGTTTCAACCACAATGTCTCATCCCTCAACTTAAACTCAAAATCTGGACTCATCTTCACTTTCTCTATAAGCTTCACTATATTAGGATCTTTCCTCTGGACTTTTCTAATTCTATCTTGTAACATCTTAACTTTAGTGTAGCGATCAATGCCTCATCTTGCTCTAAATTCAATTCCACATTCAGAGCTCTCAAATGAATCAAGTTTGGTAACCTCGATAACTGAATCTGAGCAGCACTGGTGTTAGACTTCTTGCTCAACGCATTAGCCACCACATTAGCTTTCCCCAATGGTACTCAATCGTGCAGTCATAATCCCTTAATAACTCAATCCATCTTCTTTGTCTCATGTTAAACTCCTTCTGACTCAACAGATACTTCAAACTCTTATGATCTGTATAAATCTATAATGTCTCTACATATACATAGTGTCTTCATATCTTTAGAGTAAAGACAACTGCAGCAAGCTCTAAATCATATACCGGATAGTTAATCTCATGAGACCTTAATTGTCTCGATGCATAGGCAATCACCTTGCCATACTGTGTCAATACACATCCCAATCCTTGATGTGAACCATCACTATATACCACATATCCTCTGGTCCTCGACTGAATAGTCAACATTGGTGCCGTAGTCAACCGACATTTCAGCTCCTCAAAGCTCTTCTGACATTCCTTATTCCATCTGAATACTACATTCGTCCTAAGAAATTTTAGCAAAGGGGCTGAAATCAAAGATAACCCCTCGACAAACCGCTGACAATATCCAACTAATCCTAGAAAGCCTCAAATTTTTGATACATTTCTCGGAGCTTCCCAATTCATCACTGCCTTTATCTTCTTTGGATCTACCTGTATGCCTTGTCTAGTCACTATATATCCTAGAAACATTACTTGATATAGCTAAAATTCACACTTGCTGAATTTGACATATAGCTGTTTCTCCCTCAATTTGCAGTATTACTCTCAAATATCTGGTATGCTCTTCTCTATTCTTTGAATACACCAAAATATTAGCAATAAACACTATCATAAAGTGGTCCAAGTAGAGCTGAAACACCTTATTCATCAAGGACATAAATACTGTCGGGGAATTAGTTAACCTAAACGGCA
The DNA here is from genome assembly GCA_027568935.1 of Erythroxylum urbanii. Classification (NCBI taxonomy): domain Eukaryota; kingdom Viridiplantae; phylum Streptophyta; class Magnoliopsida; order Malpighiales; family Erythroxylaceae; genus Erythroxylum; species Erythroxylum urbanii. Next base: position 22,691,622 of record JAOQML010000006.1, on the reverse strand, counting down.
TTACTAAAAAGTCGAAGTGCCCATACCTGCTCTTGAATGCACTTTTAGGTACATTAACCTCTGCTATCTTTAACTAATAGTACCCCGATCTCAAATGTAGCTTAGTGATCAAGCAAATCATCAATTCTAGGCAACGGGTACTTATTCTTCATTATCACCCGATTCAGTTGCCTATAATCGATGCATAACCTCAAAGTCCCATCTTTCTTCTAACAAAACTGGAGCTCTCCAAGGAGAAACACTGGGTCTAATGAATCCCTTTTCCAGCATCTCCTATAGCTGAGCCTTTAACTTCTTTAGTTCCTTAGGTACCATCCTATATGAAGGAATGGATATAGGAGCAGCACCCAGAACTAAGTCAATCGTAAACTCTGTTTCCTGATCTGGAGGTAAACCAAATAGTTCGGCGGGAAGCACATCCAGGAATTCCCTAACCATGGGAATGTCCTGCACATTCTGCTCAGCTCAAGTATTGATGTTGTGGGCCAGATAGGCCTCACATCTACCTTGCATCATTCTCAATAGACTCATAAATGATATCAACCTGGCTGGCACTGCTTGACTAATTCCTCTGAAAACTGCTCTTGGCTAATTAGGAGATTCTAATACCACCTCCTTAGTATACCAGGTCATGATAACTCTATGAGCATTGAGCCAATCCATGCCTAGGATAATATCTATTTCTCTTAGCTGTAGTATAATCAAGTCTGCCTCCAATTCTACTTGATCAATCCGAATCAAGCATCTCTTGTAGACCTCTCTTATAACTGTAGTACTACTTATTGGTGTACTCATCTCTAATCTATATTGTAATAACTCTTTATCACAATGCAACCTAGATGCCAGATGTGGTGCGATAAAGGAATCCACAAATCCTGGATCTAGCAATGCAAATGCTTCATGATCATAAATAAGTAGTGCACTTGCAATGACATCCAGAGAGCCCTGAGCCTCCTACCTAGTCATGGCATACACTTGGGCTTGAGACTGCGGTCGACTGCTCTGCACCTCAGTCCTGATAGAAGGACTCCCAGAGTTCACTCTGCCTCTCCCATAGCCTCTCTATCCAATCTCACTACTTAGACTCTGCTGGATTGTAGCTTTACTCCCAGATCTCCCACTCATACCAGACTGAGTTCCCATAGCAGCAGGACAATCTTTAATCTGGTGGTCAAAGGAGTCACATCTAAGGCAAGCTCTATACAATCTCTAGCACTCACCACCATGCCTCTTCCCACAGTGCTCACAAGGGGGTAATTGACTCTGCGCTGTACCTCTTCCACTGCTAGACTGTATAAAACCACCCCTCTGTCTGGATTTCGATTGTCTTGATCTAGTCGGTGGTCTGAAAGCTCGGTTCTAGTGCTTACTAAATCTTCTACCAGAACTACTCTCAATCTCACTGGACCTCTTCAATCTGGACCCTTGCCTAGACTCTGCTTATCTCTCTCTTAATAGCTGCTCAATTATGATCGAAGCAGCTCTCAACTTAGTGAGACTACTCAGGTTGGAGATCGCTAGCCTTGTCCTGATCTCCATGTTCAGCACATCTTCGAATCTTCTACACTTATCTTCTTCGGTAGGAATCAAAGCAGTAGCATATCCCATCAACTCATTGAACCTGATCTCATACTCTGCCACTGACATCTTACCCTGCTTCAGATCCAGGAACTCTTTCATCTTCCTGTCTAAGTAGATCTTCGGCATCTAGTTCTCCTTGAAGACCCTTAGGAAGTCTTCCCACTTCAGGTTGTAAGGCCTGGTCGTACTGCCTGGAACAGTCTTCCACCACTAGTAAGTTGGGTCTTGCAGTAAAGACACTGTATAGTCAAACTTTACGTTTGGCTCTCAGTCCATCTGATCGAAAACTCTCTTCGTCCTCTCTAGCCATCCCTCGGCCTCCGCAGGGTCTGTACTTCCATAGAAGTCCATAGCCCCCTACTTCTGTAGCCTATCATACCTCCTCTCCCTTCTCTCGGGAACTCTAGGAGGCATTTCCTTAGGTCGAGGTATCGAAGACTCTCTATTGGCACCTACAGATCCTAAGTCAGCTAATTACTTCACTTGATCACCTATAGTGGATGACCTATAATAAAGAATAACTTCAATCATTATCTGCATTTGTCATGATATTTTATGCTTAAAATTCCAATATGTCCCTATGGATGCCAAACCATGCTCTGATACTACCCAATTGTAGCGCCCCGTTACTATAGGGTACATACTGGAATACCCTGAGGACATTCCAGTACATAACCTATGATAATGGTGTGCTACGTTCAATCACAACATTCAGTTAACATGGCATCATCATTCTTTATTTTCATATAAAACATTATAATGAAAAGCACCATATTTTAAAACCCAGATTTCTCCTTTCATTTCATAAAATCAAATATTTACATTGATAGTTTTCAATATCGTCCGAATATGAACATCACCATATCCTAATACAAAATACACTACATGAAAGACGAAATACACAAAAAGATCTATCTAATCTTCCAATCTCAGCTGATTGACCTTTGAGCCATTTCTTCTTTTTCCCCAAAAGTTCAAGACTATACTTCTTATAGCGCCTCTTAGTAGTTAAAGTCGTTTCTCGGTCCTGAAAAATCAACGTTGCAATTTTGGTGAGTTTTGCGAACTCAATGAGGTAACCATCATTGATGGTTCACTTTATTCATGCAACACATCACACAAATAACATATATTTCACATCTTTGCATTTTGCTTAAATTATAAAATATCACATTCTCATTTAAGGGTAAGAAAATTTTGCATTTCAAACAATCAAACATACTTATTAAAATGTATATGAAATGCTCATCTGACTCTTATCCAATTATTACGTTGTTGTGACCGAGTGCCTAAACTGTCCCGTATCTATTACGGATGTCGGGCTTATTTATACTGTCCCTTATCTGTTGGGGATATAGGACTCATTTTACATAGTGAGCTTTTGGCTCTTAATCATATTTGGAGCTTTAAGCTCGTTTTCAGTGGCTATTCAAGTCACAACTCTCATTATCTGATCATGCATTCATGTATAGAATGCATCTCTCATAATCAATCAATCATGTTAAGAAGCATTTAGTTCGTCACATTCACATATAAGTAGCACTTCAATATCGCATCATGCATCAAGTCTTGGACCTTCATTGTCCGACATGAACATAATCAAATCACATTCATATCATCATTCAAAACATATTCTAAAGCAAACAATTAATTATATGAAACCATCTAGGTTACTGACCAATTGCTCCCAAAGCTATTACTTTGAAGTTGTGACAACGTCTGGATGTTGACGTTCCAATTGCTCCTTTATATTAAGCAATATACACATATCACATTTTTGCCCAATTATAAGTGTTTGTTAAGGCACATGTATGTATATGAAATATGCACAATGCATGTTCATGATAATCTCGGTTATCGCTCTATTATTCTCATCATGTAAACATTCATATTTCCAAACTCACATAAGTATCATTTATACTTATGGTTTAT
>JAOQML010000006.1:22666322-22688009 GCA_027568935.1 Erythroxylum urbanii | reverse complement strand
CTAGTATATATAGCCTAAGTCTCTAACTGCTTCTTGATTCTTGATAACTACTTCTTGATTCTTGTAGAACCCGTTATGCAGTTGAGTTCTGTAACTAACTCCAACTAACTAACTATTCGACATATTAGCATATCTTCATCTTTGCATTGTCTGTGTTTTCCTCTTCTTCTGTGTTTTTCATTTCTTCTGTGTTTTCCGCTTCTTCTATGTTTTGGGCTTCTTTTGTGTTTTTTTCTTCTTCTGTGTTTTCCGCTTCTTCTGTGTTTTGCACTTCTTCTATGTTTTCCACTTCTTCTGTGTTTTCACTTCTTTTGTGTTTTTCGTTTCTTCTGTGTTTTGCACTTCTTCTGTGTTTTTTACTTCTTCTGTGTTTTCATTTCTTCTGTGTTTTTTGCTTCTTCTGTGTTTTTCACTTCTTCTGTGTTTTCTGCTTCTTCTGTGTTTTCCACTTCTTCTGTATTTTCACTTCTTCTGTGTTTTTCACTTCTTTTGTGTTTTGCATTTCTTATGTGTTTTCACTTATTCTGTGTTTTCTGCTTCTTCTGTGTTTTTCCACTTCTTCTGTGTTTTCATTTTTCTGTGTTTTCCACTTCTTCTGTCTTTTTCTGCACACTTAACACACTTATCAAAATAGTTCATTTATTTCTAATATTATTTTATTTGATTGTCACCAAAATTAATAATCGTGAAGTACTCTTGACTTAACACTAGTGACATTGTAGTTAATAATAATACACATTCAATCATTAGAATTAAGTGTTTTTTTATCATAGATGATAATGTTTTATGTTAATTAGTTATCATAACAATGCATAAAACATTATCATCTGTGGTAAAAAACACTTACTGAATATCATTGTTTTTCTCCTGTAGCTTTAAAGGCACTTGGGAGAAGTTTGACTTGCATAGGGAGGCCTTAATTATTACAATCAATCTCTATTGAGTAGAGAATTAAGTTGGATAGAATCATGAGATCTTTGATTTGATACTAATATAAAACAACACCTTGGTGACAATTAAAGAAAAGCCACTTAAAGAATTAGTGGATGGATGGTGGTTCATAAATTTATATATAATGGAATATAAACTTACTTTCACTTCATTGACGGTTTTCCATAGCAGGTTAGAGGTTTTAATTCCTTAAAAATGCAATCTTAAAGAAACTTGAAATTGTGGCAAAATGTAGCTCTTTTTCTATTCCTCCCACTCTTGATCCTATCACAAATGTTGAACAAATTATAGTTGAACTCCTTACCTAATATCTATTCCCATTAAACTAGAGTCAAAAACCACTTCATTACTACATAACCACTTCAAAAACATAAAAAGAAAAAGAAAAAGAAAAAAAAAAGCATACATCATTTTAAGGTCTACTAAGCATAAAGAAGCAAGCTTTTGTTCAACCCCTTTCAATTTGCAATCCAAAAAATAAAAAATTACTATTTTCTGTTACTCTTATAACCCATAAGGAAACATGATTCTAAAAATGAAACATAAGAGACAAAGACAATAATATCTCAGTTATGTGCATATAACTAATTTTAAAAATAAACAAAGTGCTATGGTTGCATGAATCCTCCCTAAATATGGTGAATCATGGTTGAAGAAATTAAAAAGCTAAAGATTTTTATTATTGTCCTTGTTTTGTTGCTTATCTCGAGATAAGTCAGAAATTGGGTTTTTAAGAGGATATATTTTTTACAAGTGATAACAAGCGAATGTGTTTCTAGATTAAAAACTCAATTGGATTTGTTTTTTCTCTGAAGAAAATTGAATTCTTACTTGGGATTAATTGGGAGGAAGACACACATTTTGAAGAGGAAGAAGTTGAGAGAAAGAATTATCAAAGATACAAAACCTTTTGTAAAAACAACAATTTATTTAAAGTTTATCTTTTATTAGTCAAGGAATTCAACTGAATGTCTTTTTTTTCTTGAGATAGATAAATTCTTAATTGGGATTGGTTGATGATGGGAAAGAATACACATGCATTAAAGAGGAAGAGGTTGAAGCAGAAGAGGAGTTGATGTATATAACTTTCTGTATAAATAATGCGTAGTTTCCAAGATGAGTTGGAAAATGGTATTTTATACTTTAAAGATAGAAAAATTAAAATGAGATCAACAGTCTAGATTTGACCAAATTTATTGTATGACAAAAATGAAAATATATCCCATTCACTAAAATTGTTTTGGTCAAAAAGAATAATTCGTAGCTAAAATTAACACTGTACTATGAAAACAAACATAAAGAATAATTTAATCATAATTAAAAGTTTTTTTAAATTACGAAATGTTTTTTTAGGATAGATCTTATTTTTTGCTTGATTAATCTGTAATTTTAGAGATATATATACTTTTGACTATGAATTTTAAAACATAGGTAAAAAAAGTAGCCAATAAACATATTTCTTGTAGTGAATTTTTCAAAAATTAATTTAGCCATTGCAAATTTTTGATATTATGAGTAGCAAAAAGATTTGACAGTAATGACGGAGGTATTAGGGAGAAGGTGGATATGGTGGTCTTGGGTACGGTGGGGAGGTAAGACTTTAGGTGTTGAAAAAATATGGGAGTAACAAGAAAGCGTATCATTTGAGTCAGCGGGGTAATTTTCCATGGTTAAGGTGGGGTAGGTAATGATAGTGGAAGTGATATTGCCATGGAGAGTATTAAGCGGAAAAAGGTAAATGATACTGTTGTCTTCTGCACTGAAATTAAATCCTAAATTTCTATAATAAAAACAAATGCATTATAGGAGAAAATTATAGTTATGAAAATTATAGTTCATTAATTGTTATGAAAAAACTACTTACTAAAATGAGGGGTTGTGATAATATGAAATTTTTTGATAAAAATTAAGTTTAACAAATAATAAAAGGGGAATTATCAATAAAATAAACTTTAATTTATAGCCGCTTTCACCATTAAAACTACGATTGATCATTGATACAAAAAGAAATACTATTTCATCAATCACATTTTTGATACATTATGAAATATAAAAAAATACTATTTCATCAATGACATATTTTATACATTATGAAATACCTACCTTTCTTTAAGATTGGTTAATAAAAAAGACATAATTAAATTTCTAGAAATTAGAGCAAACCCGTGAAAACTCATAAAGCCTTAAACAAATGTTGAGATTGAGAGCCCAGATCTATCACTTGATGAAGAAACAAGTCAGGAATGGAAAATTAACATGTTTTTGGTTTGATAATTAGCATGAGATGAATCCGCTTATTAACAGGCATGAACTTCAACATTTGTTACTCCAAACACCTATTCAAGCAAGAGTAAGCTCCATAATATTTGTTGGCTTTTGGGTTTGCAACTTTCATGGGGATGCTAGCCTTATGTAGGAGGATATAATTATATGGATTGATACCTACTTTAAGGAATTTTCTAATAAATCATTCTACAAGCTATTTAAGGTTTGCTACCTAGAGTCATTTGGTTTGAAATTATCTGGTGGAACTTATTATCCCTAAAGGCAGCCTTTATATGTTGGCTTGTAATGAAAGATAGGCTCAACGAAAGCTCGATGGTAAAAAATGTCACCAATTTTGATGTCGCTTGTTGTCTATGTGCAATAGAATGTGAAACCTGCAACCATTTATTTTCTCAGTTTCATTTCTCACATGCTATTTGGAGCAAAATCCAACACATTATATGGGTATTCTGTCCCTAAGATAATTGGGAAAATGTAGTTCGATGGATTACAAACATGATCAGTCATCTATCGCAAGATGGGGTTGTTCTCCAAACCATTTTTTTTACACAATCTATTATATATAGAAGGAGTGAAATCATCGGTTGTATACCGAAAAGGCGATAGAATTGTAACAGCTAGTTGACAACATTTTATCCTAAATAAGGGAACTCCATTTGGCCAAAGAAAAACATCTCCACTTCAGTTAAAACATGAGGGGTATTGGAATGTCTATTGATAAGAGATTCTAGGAAACGTCATTCTACACTATGCCTTATTTTAGTAAATGCTAGTTGTTCTCTGCTGGTTAGCTGATTGTTGACTACGTATAATAGCGTTGAGTGCGAAAGACTAACCATGTTACTGTGGTTAATATGTTTTGTATGGCATCTTGCATTTTTCCTTCTCTGTGTTGATTTTGTGATACTTTTCATAAATGATTTTCATATTAATTTCTCCTATATATCTGGGAAACAATATGGGATTAACTCTTCTCAGCTGTTGATATTGTAATTAAAAGCTTATGCCTTTGTGATGTATTTTTTATCAAGTTTGGCTTGGGTTAATACAAAATGATTTTTCTTAAAAAAACCTTAAAATTGATCTAAAATTTAATTAAACAATAACTTTATGAAAAAGATCACCAAAGTAAGATAATACAAATCTGTTATTGCATTTATCCTAGTTGAATGCTCTAATTAAAAGTTAATAATTTTTGACGTAGTAAATTAAAAACTCATAGTCACTACAAAAATTAAAGAAAATGAAATCTTATGAATACAATATTTAATATAGCAAATGATTATTTCAATAAATAAACCAATTATACGCATTAGGAATAAATTAAAATAATCATAAAAATTAAAGAAAAGAAGAATAATTCAATATATAAAGATGAAACACTTTACAAAATGACCCAATTTTCACCCAATCTTCAAAGTTCCAAGGGCATTGGAACCCTTCAACTAAGATAAAGAAATTTAGCCAATAATGTTTATAGCTAACAGTAACATCAGAGAAACTATGTTAACGTTAACTAAAGAGAAGAAAAGAAAGTTTGTTGAAAAACTAAAAAAAAAGATGGAAAAATTAGGATGCTCTTCCTCCTTCACTTTGGTCCTATTTATAACCATTTACCCCCTTGTTTCTTTATTATTAGGATCTTCTTATCGTGACTCTTTGGCTCTAAGAAATCATAACTTCACTAATTGCCATTTAGACTTGGTCATGATAAGGTTTAAACTAATTCTGACATATTGTTCTTACAAATTTGAAATATAAACATTGGAATTTTTACTAAACATGCATACACCTAATCCTTAGAAGCATTGCTGTTAATTCTATCCCTCTATTTGTACTTTATTTTATGGAGCTTTGATTTGTTTAAGCTTTAGATTTTTCAAAGATCCTTTGAATATAAAAGGTAAGATAAACTTTAAGATAGAATTAATAATCATGTATAACCCAAGGGAATTAATATTTTAAATAATTATCTTTAATGCTCTTATCAAATTCCCCCTCGCTTATCTTTTTCTTGTCCTCGAGCAAAGCGTATTTAAATAAACAATACCATTAATATAGTTTCATCAATCAATTCTCAAGAAATTGAAGAATATATATCCTTTAAAATTCAAGCCATTCAAGATCCTCCAATGTAAATATTCTCCCATATGTTTGCTTTTACACCTAATCTCCACCATTTATAGTATACACATGTATAAGTTAAAAGGACTCTATTTTAGGTCGTAATAAGGTTAAGGTTAAAGGTGAGGATTGATAGTTGTGTATTAGTGTGTGTTTTTCTAAGTATTTGGCATGTGTTTCTTGTATAATATTTTATTATTGTTGTATTTTATGATTCATTTTGTATGTTTTCATTTAGTTTGATCTTTATTGTTGTTCTTTTATGTTTGATGTTAATTTACGGTAAGAATTGATTATTTTTTATGTAGGAATGGAGATTGAGCAACTTTTAGAATGAGTTAGAGACCAAAAGAGGAGAATAGGCATTCTGGTGTAAGAACCCACGATCGTGGGAATTATGGCAATTCCCACGATCATGGGATGTTTAATATGAGAACATATGTGGGGTTCACTTAATTTTTAGGTTTTTTGGGCTATATAAGATAATAAACCCCTATGGATGAAAGTGGACGTGATACCTCTGTAGAATAGCCTTCTTGAGTGGAAAATCCAGATTTGGAGTCTTAAGGAAGGTGGACATTTAAGGATCATTAATCACAATTGGGAGAAGAGCTTAGCAACATTGAAATTTCTAGTTTTTGGCAAAGAAAAGGAGGAGTTCTTTTTACTTAATTTTCAGTTGTTTTATCTCTTCTAGTCATTATATGATGGATTATTTAATTGTTGGGGATGTTATAGACACTATGAGTGGCTGATTTATTTTTAGGATTACTTTTGAACTATCTTTTTAAACTCTTATTTTATTTATTTGAATGAAAGATGTCTTTGGTGAATGTTGGATATATTTACACTTTGCAATAGATTGAGAGATTAAGGTAATCTATGTAGGATCATACAACAAGATTTGGCATTCTATAGACCTACATTCATCATGTTAATTGATTAGTTAAAAGAGAGATCTTGGCTAATTTAATCGATCACCCATAGGATAACTTAATAGTTAGTTAAATTGGTGAAGTGATTTGGTAGATTGAGAGATTGCTTAATCATCTTCATTTAATTTGATAAGAGACAATTAATTACACCTTGAGAGGGGGTAGTTAATACATATGGACATCTTAGGTGAGACACAATTCAATTAATAAAATAGGAGGGAGACAAGATAGGGAAAGAGTTATCCTTAGTCATTGAAATCTTGAATTCCAATTTTCTGTATTTTGGTGTTATCAATTGTTCATTGTTAGTCATTTAATTTTAATTTAATTTTCCAGTTTGTTTTCCATAAAACAATTTCAAGTCTTAAACAAAGATTGATCTGAATTAAGTGGTGCCTAAGCACAATCCTTATGGGATCGATATCCACTTTTTAACTACAAATCACGACTCATATACTTACAGTTTTTTAGCATAAAACTAGTAAAGTGTTTTGCAATCAACGAGAATTAAAAGGTAAAGAGGGTTAAAATCATAAATATTAGCAAGGCATCTAAACATATATGGGGATCAAACTTATAAACTGGAACCATATTATTAAACTCATTTAGGAATGCTTAACTACTTCATACAAAGACAACGGGTTACACTGCTACTACCATCAATTTACAATATGAATAAATAAAAGAATTTGAATCACAACACAAGGTAGTAGTGAAAACATAAGATTCACAATCACTACTTTTTTTAAAAAAACTCATTAAATTCCCATGTTCCCATTCCTAAATTTGCAAGATATTTTTGTTGTGTAAATTCCATACAAAAAATTATGGTTAGGTAAGGATATTTACATAGAGAATTTTGGCTTATAACATAGTTATAATGTTACAGAAAAAGGTTATGGATCAAAACTAGTTCATAAAGGTACTAAATTAGGGTGGCTTTTTAAGCTAAAGGCTGTAAAATAATGAAGGCCTTTTTCATTCTTATGCACGCATATATCAATGTGGTATTGAAATGGTTCCCAGTAAGTTCTAGAGAAATATTCACCTAGAAGATAACACACTTCAAAGGAAACATATATTAATATGGATATTTCAATCTTTTGTGGCTCAAAATCTCACAAGTTATTTAAAATCACCTTAAGTTCCACAATATCTTATCATTTGATCATCAAATTTTATGAAAGTGCATAATCGTAGCTAATTTAGCCATTCGACATGTTGCTACTTTGATTTTTAAACGAATAAATTCTTTAACATATACATAATGCAATTCATTCAAAATGCATTTGATGAATCCATATAAAGAACTAGCTTAAAACTTAAAAACTAACGATTATGATAAAGTAAAGTAACATCACATAGCTAGATAACCAATAAAACAAAATAACTAAAACATGCTTTAATACAAAGTGAAAGAAACTAGAATTAAATCCTCCCCCACACTTGAATCTTAATGTACATACAAAGTATAAAAAGCAATAAGTGAAAGGACTTCCCTGCATAAAAGGGGGAGTAGCGAAATATGCTTGAACCCCTATTATATAAAGAAAGCCATCGAATTATGCTCCATATGAAACAATATGTCTTCCTTTGGATTTTGACTTATCGGTCTATAGTTGTTATCCTATTTTGTTGGGAAGTCCTAGAAGATGGAACAACTGGACCAAGTGGAACAAAGTAGAAACTATTGTCAAATTGTTACTTAATGATCCCTATCCTACCTGTGAAGTTTAAACCCAAAGGCTCCATCTCATAAGCAATTTGTATATCGGTGTTAGATAAATCAAGTAAACTCAAATTAATAACTAGTTGAATAATGCAAGAACCTAAGTGTTAGTCCTTAATAGCACTCAAGAGGGGGGTGAATTATGTGTTTATAAAATTAAAAAAATTTCTATGCAATGTAATATCTGAATAACAATCAATATGAACAAGGATGAAAAAATTGCTAACTATAAATTAATCAAACAATTGAGCAATAAATGAAAGAGGATAGTGAAGAGATAATGTAAAATGGTTGATAATGGTTTGACAAACAACCTTTACCTACATCCATTCCCAAGAATCTTAATGGAATTCTACTATAATTCTTTTTTCAAGGTAAAGAATAACCTTTGTACAATCTTTGTCGATAAAGAGGAACCCTTCTTATAATCTTCTTCAAAAATAAAGAGACACGTGAATGCCATTTAGATCACCCTTAAGTACAATATTAAACAACCCATCACATTAGTACAACTGAAAAATATCTTACTTATTGACTTGATAACTCTAAAATGGCTCACTCACACAAATATGACACAATGATGCTCAAATGATTGAAAATTCTTTGTAATATTTGTATACAACCCCAAAAACCTACTTAATGCTAAAATTAATGAGAAAACACCTATTTATAGTGTTTTAGGACCTAAAATAGTCATTGGAGATAATAGACGTTACAATGGCTATATATAATGCTTTGGTTGACCAATATCCATTTACAATACCAAATTCACTAGCCATTAGACCACTAGTTAACTAGTACACTTATTGGTCAATCAATCTCCTTCATAATATGATTTAAAAAAATTTAAATAGTCAAAAAGAAATTTTATTCCAAATATGATTAAAAAAATTCTTAAAATATTCTCTAAAGATTAATCAAAAGATCAAGAGGATTTTATATTAAAATCAAAAGTTTCAATGCCTCTAGATGAATGTGAAAACTCATAAAATGAAGAAAATGGTTGGTTTAATTAAGTGTAGTGTGAGAAACTCCCATCTCACACTTTCCCTCCATAAAACATTACCTTTTGTGTTAACTATTTTTAAACTTACCCCTCCCATCCTTAGCTATCTGCCTTGTATAGAAACTTTGAACCTCATCTAAGATATTATGGAGTATACCCCTGAGAATTCTCCTCCTCCACCCTTCAATTAGCCTTCCTCCTCTACATAATAGACTAATAGGTCAACCATATCACCCCACCAACCTCAAAACTAACCTCACATACTGTAAAATCCTATAGCAAACTAGTAGATAATGGAAACACACAAGAAATAATACATCTTAAGCATTCCCCGAAGTAGTTGCGGAGAATGGAGTTATTTCCCTCCTTTACAACTTCTCCAATCTAAAGCTTTAGCCTAGTCTTCAATAATTGTAGGATTCTTTGTAGATAAAAGGTTATCATTCCCATAAGTTTAGGATTAGGCAATCTCCAATTGGAGAAAGGTTGGATTAGAAAAAACACTTCTTGAGGATGACAATTGTTTCATATTTAGATTTCAAAAAATGATGATCTCAACCAAATCTTAGAACAAGGGCCTTTGATATGTAATAAGTAAAAAACTTTTTCTATAATAATGGAGCCTTGGAATGAAGCTTAATAAAGAAGATATTGATACATTTCTAGTCTAGATAAACTTTCATAATCTACCAATCGAATACTAGACCATTGAAGGCTTGAGCTTCAACGCTGGTGCTATTGGAAAATCTATATCTCTTACTTCTCAAACTGGTCCACTGGAAAGGATAGGCTATTTGTAAGTGTACATTTAAGTGACTATAGTTAAAGGAAAATAAGGATCATCTTGTTCAGCTTATATGCCCCTAGAAACTAATGTAAAATAATATATGGAAGCCAACTAGAAAGAGTTTCAAAACATGAACATATAATAAACAAATGGGTGATTTGGACAATGATCAAGCAGTCATTTTTGAACGCACATAATCAATCCCTGAATGTCATGAAACCTTTGATCAACATGAAATCCAACAACCAAGCTATCTAGATGATACACTAATAGCTAAGCTATACAGTGAGGAATCATTGAGCAAATTAATTGATAAAATATCAAATACAAAAGACTACTAGAACTTCAAAGGAGAATAACTCACAATCCATATGCATTTTAAAAGGGGAAACTTAAACTCCCCTCAAAAGAAAAACAACTGTACAACATTTGAAAATAAAGATACTTCAACTCTAAGTCTAGAAGACTCCTAATTCGTCAATAAAGAGAAAATCATTCTTCTTGGAAGAGAATCTAACAGAAAGAAGAAAAGAGCGGGCTCCCCTTTAATGAAATAAATGTATATATTATGGTAGAATATTAGGGGACTTAACAAACCATAAAAAAAGTAGGTTGTGAAAGAAATCATTTTAGAAAAAAATCTCATCTTTTTTAGGTTACTTGAGGCAAAAATAAAAGCTATAAAGCTGAAAGAGGAACTTAGCTTTTTATGAAGCAAATGGAGCTCAATATCAAACAAATCATACCACTGCAATGTTAGAATAAAAGTGGTAATCAAATCCTCTCTAGTCAAAATTGCTTAAATCTTTAGTTCAGATAAGGTGATCCATCTCAAATTCCAATCTCACTTAATCATTGGAATATTTCAAATTCTAATTATCTACGCTTCTAACTTTTGTTTCATGCGAAGATCCTTATGGAAAGATTTGGAATATGTAGGAAAAACAATTTAAAATTTTTGGCACTAATAAGAAACCTCAATTGCATACTAAATGCTAATAAAGTAGAAGGTCAAAGAGTGAACAAAAATAGATTAGGAATTAAACTAAGCTCTTTTATCAATAAAATGGAAGTAAAAAACATGAACTCTATAGGATCTTACTTCACATGGACAAATAAGCAATAAGGGGCTTACTTTATAAGGAAAAAACTTGGCAAAGCTTTAATCAGTAAGGAATGGCTTCTCAAATTTTCCTCAACCTTTGCAAAATTTGGTCATACATTATGCTCAGACCATGTTACAATTAAAATTAAAGGTTTGAATACATTATAATCTCTCAAAGCAATATTTAGATTTTATAACTTTATATTTCAGGTTGAAGGTTTCCAAGAATTGGTGAGAGACCAAGCTTAGGACCTTGAAGAATAAATTAAAGATGTTAAAGAAAAAGAGAATCCTAGAAATATAGACATATGTGAAGATAACTAAAACTTTGTTAAGAACTTATCAAGATTATCTCTATAATAATCCATTAGACATCGGACTAAAAGAATTCGAACAATAGGCCATGCATGAATATTCACAAGTTTTACTAACATATAGCTCCTATGTAAAGAAAAAGGCAAGGATTTTTTAATTAAGAGAGGGGGATAAGTGTACTCGATTCTTCTTCAACACCATTTTAGTATACACAAATAACAACAGAATTAATGCACTCAACAATGACCAAGGTAATATACAAGAAGACCAAAATGTGCTAAAATCCATGGCTTATAACTATTTCAAGAAACTTTTTTTTACCAAAGGCTAATATCACTTTACAATCAAAGCACTGCATCAATTCATCAATCCTCATATTAATTATCTTAATAACACTATGCTAGCTACAAAAGTTACAGTTGAGGAAGTGAAAAGTTTCAATCATCATCAATTCTCTACTAGTTTTTTTTCTAACAAAATGTCAGGATTAAATATCAACTAGGAAAAGAGTAAGGAATTAACTTTAGTTGGTATCCCTAATGTCAATTCCCTAGTACAAATATCTGAAATCTAAAGGCAAGACTTACCTTTTACTTACATTGAATTACCTATCTTTAGAAGGAAAGCAACAGCAGGGGAATGTCAACATTTGATAGAAAGAGTGAAGAGAATTATAAGAAGGTTTATATGGAATAGAAATATAAACAATTTATATAGAGCTAAAGTTAAATGGAATGCAGTCTATGCTACTAAGAAAGAAGGTGGATTGGACATTGCATCTCTCAAACTAAAAATCTAGTTGCTAATTACAAAGAAGATTTGGAGATTATATACTGACTAGTAAGCCTTATGGATCAAATTCATATTACTTTTCACAGTGCTACTTTTAGAATCTTAAGAAAAATATAAAAAAACCAGTTATAGCCTCTTATTGAGATGTTGAGATTAAGAAGCATCATATATCCTCTCATAAAAAAAAGAGTTAGAAATGGACTCAAAACTTGGCTATAGTATAACAAATGTTGTGATATCAATCTTCTATACCAGCAAGAAGAACTCAACCTACTCAAAGGATGATTCCTACTGAACACCAAAGTAGTATAGATAATCTCTAAGGATTGCTAGGTTTATAACAACAAAGGTATATCTATAACTATAAAAAATTTACCAAATTATAGACTTGACATAGCAAAGGATGACAAACTCATATGGACACTAAATAAATCCTTGAATTTCTCCAACAAATCCTATTTGGATTTATTTAGAACAAATTCTCATAGAGTCTATTGGCATGAACTTATTCAGTCTAAATCCTAGCACCTAAGATAAATATCACATCCTATTTAGCCATTAGAAGCAAGCTTTGGACCAAGGATAGGTTAAAACATCCAAACCCACTATGTGTGCTATGCAAACTTAAAGCTAAAAATTTGCAACATGTATACTTCGATTGCTCTTACACATAATCCATTTGGTCAGGATTACAATATATAATAAAAATTCATTGTAATGAAAAGAGCTGGGAACATACTATCAAATGGGTGATAAAATGGATCAAAAGGGTGGTTAATGACTCAATTGTGCTAAGGACTACATTCACTTGCCGTATTTACACCATTTGTGGGGAAAGGAACAACATGATCCATAATAAACCTGAATTGGATAAGCATAAAATAACTTAAAGACTGCTACATTTGATTAGGAAAATTCTCATATAAAATAATTGTAACACCAAAGTTAGCAGTAATGTAAGGAGGTAGTGGATGTTATGATCTCAATTTATCTGTTGCTAGTAATTCCTGATAAATCTATTAAATACTCAACTTATTAATTTGTCAGCTTTCTAGCTTATAAGTCAACATTTTTGTAAGGCTTTTAGCCTATCTATTCGTTAATACAATTCATTTAACAGTTAAAAAAACACTAATAAAATGAAATAAGATGAATGATTTTACATGGTGAGCCTTTTGAATCATCAAATTAATAAAGTGAGCTTACAAATAATAATGCAAAATGTAAAATGACCTTGATGAGTCTTGATCTCCTTTTGTCCTTGTTTTTATCTTCATTTTATTGGTTACAAACTTCAACTTGTTTCTGTTAACTTCATACACTATCTTTTTAATTTTATGACTTTATTTTGTTCTGATGCTGCTTTTCACGAAAATAATAAATACATTGGTAGTAATTATCTTTTTGTATCATCATAATATCGATTAGAATCTCCCTTGTTTCAATATGAAAATTAAAGTTTAATTTTCTTTTGGACTGTAAAAGAAAATTAGGTAAGCAACTAATTACCTAGGTTCATTACATTGTTTTGCTCCATACACTATAAAATATAAAATTGGAATTTAAATAAAATCCTACATGATCCCTTCTTCCTACAGCTAGAAATAAACAAATGTTGTAAATATTTGAAAACGGGTCTCTTTAAGTACAAACTTTTAAAAGCACTTGGGTTATAAGGAGTTGAATAAAAAAATCACTCATTTTGTAATTCAATAGGTTAAAAATAAGAGTGATAGTCACATTTTGAACTTACAAATTGTTCCTTTTTAGCATTTATCTTTTTTATAAAACCCATTCTAAATTCAACAGTCCCTTAGTAACTAAGTTAAGTTCAGTATCATCATTAAATTAAAAGGTGATATAAAATTCACTTGTTAGTTTAACAAAACTAGGCATTTTCATGTTCACGTAATTATGCCATCCCATTTACTCTACCAAAGTTTCAAATTCTTCTTGAATATTCAATTCTTCTATGAATAAAAACTAGGTCAACTGCTTATTTTGATGGCACATATGTTTTCAATGAGACTAGTGGTAATTATGAGCTGCTAGCAAATGGGATGGTTCGGATTGATGATACAAGCTGGGTGTCTCTTCATGCTAGTGTGAATGGTGTGATTGGCAGGAGTTGAGTGGTATCACTGGAGATTAACTGGTAGGTTTGTATGGCAATTGCTAGTTACATCGACATGTGCTACATGTGAACTTGCAGTTGCCTTAAGTGGGTAAGGGTGTAAGAACTACTAGGTGTGAAGTAGAATGAAGGGGAAAATAACTTAAAACAAAAGAAGAAATTTTATTAGAATTTTATTTATTACTTGATTATTATAATTTCTAATTTTTAGTTATTTTTATATGGATTAAAAATATACTAAATATTAATGAACTTAAAAAATTAAATATAAATATAGAAATGTGTAAAATAAAATTTAAAGCTTAGGTTGCCTCCCAAGTAGTGCCTTAGTTTATCATTGTGGGCTTGACTTGATATCTTCAACCATTGATTAGTATAGATAAGATCGGTGAGTTCCATGTCTTTTATATTTTTGACTTCCACACCTCCGTAAAAAGGTTTAAACCTATGATTGTTAACTTTGGACAATTTTAAAGTTGCTAAACTTTAAATTTCAACTATAGTATATGAAAATATGTTATAAATAACAAAAGGTCTAATCCAATGAGATCATAACTTACTTGTAAATAAACAAAGATTCGAATGCTAAAGGAGAACTCTTTGTCTGAGCTCCAGAATTTATAAGGAGAAAACAAAACCTTTCCATAATAAAATGATTTCTAGGAAATAACTGGGATGTTAAACAATGAAATATGAATTTATTTGAAAGTCGTGAACATAGGAAATTGCAGTAGTAAGAACTATTAAACAAAGAATTATTTCCTAGAAATCATTTTATTATGGAAAGGTTTTGTTTTTTCCTTATAAATTCTGGAGCTCTCGTAAGCATTATTGTAAATTTCTTAATAGTTCTTACTACTGCAATTTCCTATATTCACAACTTTCAACTAAATTCATATGTCATTGTTTAACAACCCAATATGCCTTATGTTCTAATTCAACATAAAGATGACATGACTTACCAAATATCAACCTATGCAAAGACATATTGATTGATGTTTTTGTAAGCTATCATATACGCCCATAATGCATCATCCAACTGCAAAGTCTACTCATTTCTATTTGGACTTACTGTCTTCTCTACGAATGACTTTGATTTTTAGCTTAAAACTTCAACTTGTTTACTCATTTGTGGATGGTATGATGTAGCAATTTATGCTTAACACTATATTTCTTCATTAATGCTTCTACAGTCCAATTATAAAAATAAAACATCTTTTGATTTCTAATTAAGGCTCTCAGAATACCAAAAGTACTGAATATATTATATTTAAGGAAACTTACAACAACTTTAGAACCACTACTTCTTATGGGCTTTTACTTCCACCCACCTTGAGATATAGTCAACAACTTATAAAATGTAAGCATACCCAAAAGAAAAAAATAGTCCTATAAAATCAATTCCTTATACCTCAAAAATTTCATAGATCAACATTAGAGCCTAGGGAATAAGATTTCACTACAAAATATTACCTATTTTTTTAATAATGTTCACAAGACTTGTAAAAAGAGTGTGCCTCTTGAAATAAAATAAGTCAAAAGAAACTAAAATTGAACACCTTACTAATCGTTCTCTTGACTAAAAATGCCCTCCACATGCATATGAATGTTAAAAGGTAAGAATATAAGAAATTTCAGTTTTAGGTACACACCTTCTGATTACCTGGTTGATGCAATATTTCAAAAGATATGGATCATCCCACACATAATACTTCACATCATTTCTGAGCTTCTCTCTTTGAACTTTAGATAAATTAATAGGTAAGTAGTTAATAGCTAAATAATTAACTATGTTTGTATAACATGGAAGTTTTAAGTTAACAACAAATAATTGTCCATTAGGAAATGCTTCTCATAAATTATTTTCTCTTTCTAAATGAACTAGATGGATCAAATGATCAACTAATTTATTTTTTGCTCCATTTTAAATTTGATCTCCAAATCAAATTAACTTATCAAGATTATCAGTCTCATCAGTCTCATTTCACTGCCTTTTTTATCATTAGATACCTAAGGATTTCATGATCAAAATAAACAATTACCTGAGTACCTAATCAATAAAAACAAAAAATGATTAAAGAAAAAAATTTATGAACTCTTTTTAAGTAGTCAAATAATTTCTCTAAATATCATTTAAGGTCATTGAAGCGTAGTATATAGTGTGTGATGATTTCCTAACTCTTTGACATAAAACATCTCCTTTAGGAGGATTGCTTATGTCACAAATTATCTCAAATAAAAGACTCCAATCTAACAGCTAAATAAATAGTTTTGACATTAAACTTGCATATTATCTCAAATGCTGTTTTTACACTCCTTATCAAACTTGAAGGTCACATCTTTCTAAAATAACTTGTAATAAGGTAAAGTAATGTAAGAAAAATATTTATTTAATTATTGATAAAAACCTATCTGTCAAAGAAAAGAACAAACTTCCTAAAACATTGATAAGGAAGAGATTGAATAATATTGATTTTAGCTTTAACTACTTACAAATGTCTAGTTGAAACAACGTGTCCTAAAACAGTGTTATGTCCCACCATGAAATGATATTTTTCAAAGTTTAAAGCAAGGTTATTTTATATAAATCTTTACAACATAAGTTTTAAATTATGTAAAGAATTATCAAATGAATCTCCATACATGGTAAAATCATCTATGAAACTTTTATGATATTTTTGACAAAATCTAAAGATCTACTTACCATTCAGCTTTGAAAAGTAGCTAGTGCTTTACAAGTTACAAATGGCATTCGTCGGTAAGTAAAAGTTTCAAACATGCATGTGAAAGTTGTCTTTTCTTAATCTTTTAAAGCATTTTCAATTTGAAAGTATCCTAAAAAATATTTAGAAAATGATATTAATATTAGTTAGCTAGCCTTTTTAACATCTGAACAATAAACAATAAAGGAAAATGATCCTTTCAAGTTATTGCATTTAATTTTCTATAATCAATACAAACCTGTCACCTATCTTAAACTTAAATGGGTACCAATTTGTTATTTTGATTTATGATGAATATAATGCCAATATTTTCCATAATGAAATGAATAAAGCTTACCCACTCAATATTTCAAATTGAATAGATTACCTTGCTTGAAGATGTTCTAGAATTTCCCTGTTCATTACCTCCATCATAAGCAAATTCAACCTCTTTTGTGGTTGTCAAATTGGTTTTGCTCCCTCCTTTAACAAAATATGATGCATATATATAGAAGGACTATTTCCTTTAATATCGACAGTAGTCCATCTAATTGCTATTTTATGATTTGTCATCACATATGCCAAGTTTTCTTCTTAGTTATCATTTAGTTTGCTGGAATAATGGGTGGGGGTCCTT
Organism: Erythroxylum urbanii; assembly: GCA_027568935.1. Classification (NCBI taxonomy): domain Eukaryota; kingdom Viridiplantae; phylum Streptophyta; class Magnoliopsida; order Malpighiales; family Erythroxylaceae; genus Erythroxylum; species Erythroxylum urbanii. The sequence continues at coordinate 22,670,506 of JAOQML010000006.1, read as the reverse complement.
TTTTCTCCTACAAATACTTCAAATGTTTTGAGAGTGGCTTTAATTCCAACTTTAGTGCTTGCAAAATTGATGGCGAGGGTTTCTCGTTAGATATTTCCAAATTAACATAATGAACCTTACCTGTCAATTTGAGCTCCTTAAAATCATTTAGTTTTGCCACATTTTCCTGCAAGTTAAGGTTAGAATTTAATTACTTATTCTCTTTTAAAAGGTGTTCTCATATGGCTATTGTTCATTGATGTTACATGCGCTAAGTTTTACTATTTATAACCTCGGTAAATTCCGCAAACACACGGGTCGTTCGCGTAGTACCTAAGATGTCGATCCCACGAGGAAGGGAACTAGTCTTAAAATCTAATGGCAACTAAGTTTGCAATTCCTAAATTAACAACTACTGCAGAAATTAAATTTACTTAAGAATCAATTATGAGAAATTAAAGCACCAGTAGAACGAACAAAATCCAACTCACATAAATAATCTGAAATTCAACCTATAAGTGACCAATTGAGAGAAAGGGGAAATTTATTCGAAATTAAATAAAATCTACCCAATTATGAAATTTTTTATTGAACAGGCTTAGATAATCCTAGGATGAATTACTCTCTCTCAAGTTATAATTCTTAACCCTAATTAATAATCCTTAATTCAAATTGTGGAAATTGTGATCTCTCGATCTGTAATTGGTTCAAAACCTAAATTAGTTCTAACGTTGTCTGTTAACCTACCGAGAATCTATACTCGATCTCTCGTTACATAACTCTATCAGTTTTGATGCAATTCTTTACCTATTGATTTACCTAACTCTTGTTAACCTAAATCGATGATTTTCACCAGCTTACCCTCTCAGTTTATTGCCAAGTTATGACGAATCAAATTGAATCACAATTAAATCGAATAAAACACAATCAAATCAATTTTATTAATCTCAAGAACAAATAATCCCGAAGGTGAGTTTAGAAAAAAAAATCAACACTCAACGATAATATTTCTAATCAACTCTAAATTTCATATATCAATGAAATCGAAATAAAAACTAGAAAATACTGTCGGAATGGATCTCGAAGGTCGCGACTGTTTCTAACATCATAGCAAAAACTACTATCAACTATTTCTAACTCATCTTTCCCTTCTAGCTTAAAAACATCTTGCGCTAATGAATCAATTAAGTCAATTGCATAAACAATATTTTTAACATCAAGGTACTTCATTACATCGTATATATTTAGTTGTAAAAAGTCCATATTGAATTCTGTAGTTAATGTACCAATATAAACATCAATTTTTATTTTGGGAATTTTAAGAAAAGTCCTTCTTTAAAAACTAGGTGATGATTGATCATTATTTTCCTCCATGACATAAAAATATATAGAAAAATCAATCATTAACTTCAACAAGGACATTTTTAAGTAATCATATATGATATGCATTAAATCAGTTACCTAAGCAAATCACTACAACAAATTTTTTCCAAATGTCTAAGATTTAGAGCCAAATAGATGGAATACGGCATAAATTTTTGCTCCTAGATCAAAAATGGCCTTTTCAATCCTGGTGTCACTTATCATACAAAGAATACAAAACATATATGGGTCCTTACATTTCTCAAGAAGGTTTTTTTTAATAATTTTCGAAACATTTTTTCCTTTGTTAATATGTTCGCATCTCTTAAGATGTTGCTTCCTTTTCACTGTAGATAACTCTTTCAAAAATTTAGCACATTAAGGAACTTGTTTAATATCATAAAAAAAGTGAAATATTTACCTCACATTTTCAAAAGGTTTCATATAAACCTAAATTACACTCATATTTCCATTTATCCTCTAAAGTCTAAAAAATGCGGAACATGTTTATATTTAACTAAATGGGGAATTTTTACTTGTCAATTCCTTAGGAGTTTTTACTACCCCCTCTTTTCTTTTTTGTTTTTGATGCCATAGGTGGTTTTTTGTTTTGTAGCTCCAATTCCTTTCCACTTTTTAATATCATTGCATAAATGTCTTATTTCAGATTTACCACTATTTGAGATGGAAGCTTACTATAATTTTTTTTAAATGATTAGTTACAGTAGCTATCTAACCCATCTAACTCTCCAAATTCTAAATACTATTTCTAGTCTCTTACTGAAATTTAATGATAATAGTAGCTAAAATTTTAAAAATGTATTTTAGAGGCATGACTTAATCAGATGTTTGAATTTGTTGTGGCTTCTTAAGAGGATGGGGATAATCTGTCCTATTGAAAATTAGCCATTAGTTGATTTACCAGTGTATTACCATATTAAAAATTTATATGGTCTCTCTAACTAGGTTGTATATGTTTGAATATGGATTGTATTAACATTGAGGCTATCACAAAAAAATCTAATTACATTAACAAATAAGAGACGTTAGTTTATCCAATCATCTTGTAAAGAAAGAAACATTTGCTTTATTTACACATTGAAAGGAATGGTTTAATCTAGTCCCAAATTGTTATGAGTTAGATGCCATGTTATTGATTAAAGTACAAGTTGTTTCAGTTGTTTTCTCTACTAGTGCTCCACTGCTAGTGGCATCATTTATATTTCTACCAGTGTATAGAAGACCTTTGCAAAAATATTGAACAATAATTTTGTCACTAATTTGGTGGTATGGAACACTCCCAATACTCGTACAAGATTTCACTGGCTGTGTTGTCTAATCCTACAAATCTCCTTTTTAATGTTGACAGCACTTAAGGCTGGGAAATTTTTTTCCAAGAATAATATTTTCATCTAATTCTACGTGGTGACACTTCTCACAGGTAAGTTGTGGAGTCAACCATGTGCATAACTCTTTAAAAAGAACAAAAAGTTCATATTTTTATTTCTTCCTCGATAAATCCATTTGATTTTGTACCTATACACACCATGTGTGATTTCTTTAAGTGTTTATAAGGGTCCTTTAAGCCATAAAAAGTAGGAAAAAGATGGATTAGTCTAAATTTAACTCAAAAGTAGTGTTAGCATCTAAATTTGGAAAAATAAAACAAAGAGGTTATTGACTCAAAGCTAGAGTGACGAGTTATGATAAGGTTCAATTATTAACCATGATTTATATTATTTCACCAACTATAATGTTATGTTACTTTTAAATTTTTGTTTATTTTCTTAACTTCGTTGCAGTATTTTTGATCTTCAAATTATAATATAAATCAACTTGCTTTGATGATCTTATAATAAATATACAAACTTGGAATTTTCTGGCAACGACATCAAATTTAGTGTTCTTGTCTTCTGCACCCAAATTAAATTCTAAATTCCTAAAAAATAATTGTAATATAGGAAAATAAGGATTGTTCCTACGAGAAATTCTAGTACATCAACCATTATGAAAGAAATATTTAATAAAATAAGGGTTATGATGATACAAAATTTTGTGATAACGAAAATAAATTAAATTCTACATATCACAACAATAGAATTATCAATAAAACAAACCTTAGATTATTATCGCTTCCACTATTTAAACTATAATAATTTGTCGATACAAAAAGAAATTCTATGTCATCAATCACATATTTGATGTGGTATTAAATAACTATCTTTCCTAAGGATTAGTTAATAAAAAATATGTAATTCAATTAACTTTTGTTATTTAACAACTTTAGCAATGATTCAAAATTTAATTAAACAATAGCTTTAAGAAGAAAGACAATCGAAGCAAGATGACATAAGATTTGTGGTTTTATTTAATCTAGCTAAATGCTCTTCTTAAAAGTTAATCATTTTTAAGGCATCAAATTAAAAACTCTTATTCGCTACAAAGAGGAGTTGATCTTTTACATATTCAATATCTAATTTAATAGATGATTATTTCAATCAATAAAATAAATATGAAAATTAGGAATTAATCAAAATAATTATAAAAATGAAAAATAGAAGAACAATTTAATATATGAATAGATGAAATACTTTGCAATAAGACCCAATTATCTCCCAATCTAAAAAATTCTAAGGGCTTCCATAATGGCCATAGCTAATACTAACATATAGTGAAGAGAAACAATACTGATTAGATGCATAATTAACCATATTTATACCTCATATTTGATGTATTTTTGCTTGATATTTTATACTTTTGTTGTATATTTGGTATTTAATTCGCTATAAGTGTTTTTGTAAGTTATAATTGCCTTCATGGACTTAAATGAGAAGAACTCAAAT
>JAOQML010000006.1:22653993-22666222 GCA_027568935.1 Erythroxylum urbanii | reverse complement strand
CAAAATTGCACCGTTGCTTTTCAGGTTCGAGAGTGAGACGACCTAGCTTCTAAGACTTTGTAGAAGCATATTTTGTGTAGTTGTTACGGTTAGATTTGGTTCAGAGGTCGGTCAGTTGGGATTGAGGACCTAGTTGTTTCTTTTGAGTTTATAGTATGTGGTGTGTACAGAGTTGTTTATGTTCATAGAACAATGTTGTATAAACATGGATGATATTGTGCTATATGAAACAATGTAAATCATAGTTTGATATAATGTGATAACATTTTGGGTTTTTAAAATCTGTGATTGATGATTTAGTGTATGATGCTATGTTATGTACAGTGAAGGTGAGATAGTTAACATGTCATTTCTGACAGGCATGTACACGTGAATCTGATGGACACACGTGCATATGTCAGTTAAAAATGGGGTGTTACAAATTTGGTAATACTTTCTTCTAAAAAAATGTTTCCCATTGTCTTAAGTTTCTAATGACACCAAGATCATTCACTTTGATTTAGTATTCCAAAAGTTATACTCCAAATAATTCATACTGCTCTTCAACTATAACAGTATTCTGTACCAAACTTCAAGTTAGATTCTGGAATTCTAGATATAGAATTAAAATTCTACTTCTTCAGAAAAATTGTAGCCCTATGTCTCTAGTTTATTCCAAATTAAGAATCATTCAATTTGGATAACTACAAAACAATTTATGCCTAAAATACCGAAGCATGTTCAATGAAAATACTCCAGTTATGAAATTCTAGAACTCCTCACCAATTTCGTCCCAAATTTATCACTCAATCTCTCCCAAATGATTTCAAAAGATCATGATTTTTGGTAGAGATGTAGAACAATGTGTTTCAAATCTGTTGTTTCAAATCCCATTCAGCTTAACACATTCTTAAACAAATTAAAAACCATAAGTAACACCAAATATCAAAAACCAGAAAATTCTCCACCATGTTCTTCATTTCCTGCGCTTTCCTTCATTTTTTTTGCATTTTGTTCATCTTCTTCTCTTCTTTTTCTTCATATAACATTTCTAATTTATATCTACCCCATTTTTGACTTCCATTGAACTCAAATCATCCGTAAACAAAGTCAAAATCCTAGATTAAAACTCAAACATTATAACAGAAAAATTCACGCATGTTCTTCACGTTTTCTGGACTTTCATTTTTCTGCATATTTATTCCCTACACATTCTTCATTTTTCTTCTCAAACTTTCATTTTAAATCACTTTCCCATATTAGAACATCATCTTACACCTCTTCCTTAACTCTATACCCATCTTAAAGCATCTCTAAAAACACTCAAAATAGAACATATTCTTATACTCTCAAAATAGAACACAAACATATACATTCATCCGCCAATATGTTGCACCCAATTCTCAATTTCATGTTACATTTTGAGACTCTCAAGGATAGAATTTAAATTTGATGTCTTCATGAAAATGTAGCTTTATGTCTCTAGTTTAATCCAGATTAAAAATAATCTTATTTGGATAACTACATATCAAGTTATAGGTAAACCACAGAAGCATAATCAATGAACATGTTACTGCTACATTTTCCAGCACTCATCTTCTATTTTTCCAGATTTTACACCTAATACAACTTGTACAAAGATCACTTTTCCTAATTCATTACTCTTCATTCTTGACTCCATTTCAACTCAATATCATTCATAAACCAATTCATGACCTATATTTGATTATTAACTCAAAACAGAACATCTGCATATACCATTCATTATCAATTTTCTGCACTCATCCTAACACCATTATGATGATCATTCTACCTCTAAAACATCTCTAAAACAATTTATGAATTATTACTCATCATACATATACAAAATCAAGACATTTACATAAACTATTCATCACTCACATGTCATTTGCCAGATGTCCTATTCCCATAGGTTCAAACTAGGCTCTTTCATTTAACTAGTCCAATCAACTTCAATTTCTACTCTAATTTTCTCCAAATTTCAATGACAAATGTCATTAAATCTGATTGGCATTCATAAAAATTTACACCGCCATCTGACATTTAATTCTACTGTCATTTATCAATTGTCCTGCCGCTTGGCATATTTCCTAGTAAAAAAATACCCAAAATTTCAGAAAATTTCTAAATTTTACCAAAATTTCAAAATCAATACCTATAAACACCAATTCAATTTGCAATACAAAAAAACCACAGTTCAAATCAAAATTCACATTCATAAATCAATTATACCTAAACAATGTCAGTGAATGCATGTACTATTATTTTCATGTGCAAAAATTCAATATTCATGTGTATATGCATATCATATAATGTATGAGCATAAAATGCATTTTCTAATCTCTCAATAATCTCTCATATTTACTATTCTAGCCTTAACATGGGTAACGAGATGTTACACTATATGCAACAGAATATGAAACTTGTAACCATTTAATTTTTCAATGACATTTCTCACATGTTATTTATAGCAAAATCCAGCACATTATGTAGGTATTATGCCCCCAAGATATTTGGGAAAACGTAGTGTGATGGACTACAAACATGATCAATCACCTACAACAAGATGGGGTTGTTCTACAAACTGCTTTTTGCTGCACAATCTACTATATATGAAAAGGTGCGAAATAGTCAACTGTATATTGAAAAGGTGAAGGAAATGCAATAGCTAGCTGACAACATTTTGTCCTGGATAAGGGAGCTCCTTTTGGCCAAAGAAAAACATCTCCACCTTAGTTCAAGCATGAGGGGACGTTGAAATGTTTGTTGACATGAGATTATAGGAAATGGTGTTCTCCATTATGCGTTATTATGGTAAATGCTGGTTGTTTTCTCCATTAGTTATCTAATTATTGACAATGTATTACAGCGTTGAGTGTGAACGACTAACCATGTTATTGTGGTTAATAGGTTTTGTATGGCATCTTATGTTTTCCCTTCTTTGTGCTGATTTTGTGACAAGTTTTATGAGTGTTTATCATATTAATTTCTCCTACTTATTTGGGTAACATATATGGGATTAGCTCTTATCAGCTATTGATCTTGTAATTAAGGTTCTTATTTGGGTAACATATATGGGATTAGCTCTTATCAGCTATTGATCTTGTAATTAAGGTCTTCTACCTTTGTGATGTATTTTTTGTCAAGCTTAGCTTGAGTCAATGAAAAAAAAATTTCTTTAGAAAATAATATACAAGTACGTATACATCCCCACATTTGAATAATACATTGTCCTCAATGTTAAAACCAAAACAATAAAAATAAAGAGAAATAACAATAAATAAAAGTAAGAGCAAGAATATTTATAGAGATTCGGGTGGTGATGGTGTTGGAGATCAAACTTGGACACCATGGATGGCAAAATTTTTTAACAATTTCTTCATCTAATATCATTGATAGCGCATGACGTCCTTCAACTGTGCCTCCATGGTGTCCAGAAAATCCTGTAGGTGCTTGTTATTCTCGTCCATTTTTTCAAGAACCTTCTCCCAACCTTCTTCCTCCTCCTCGAATTCATCACTTAAAGAGACTTGTAAGTGTTGTTGTAGAGGTACGAAACCAGAACTCGCTTGTCCTGTCCTATGTTTAACATTTGATTTAGAGCCAATATCTCAGAGTTCCATAGTATGGCACTCTAAGATTTCAACTCTCCTTAAATATGTGTGATTTAAATGCTCAGGAAAAACAAGGTTTAGTTTATAAATATTAACATCATGCAGTTGAGTCAGAGCATTTACAAGAAAACCCATGCCTAGATAGCTACTTTTCTTATTTAGCGAAGTAACTCTTATTTGAAACATATGGATGGATTTCCATAATTGAACCTTATTATCCATAAACCAAAAGTAGAAATAAATCTTTTTTATAGCAGTTGTTACTTTGATTCTTAGAAAAAACAACATTACACATGAATTTATGCAATAACAAGTGTTCATGATTCTTAATAACATTATTAGGTGCATTTTATGGATTAAACACATCCAATCCCGTTAATTTTTTCCAATATCTTTTGCATGAAATTTTTTATTTTTCAACAATGTTTGATTTTAGAAAAAAATATTTGTTCCATGATATCATAACCTAAATTATAATGTTTTCCTCGCAACTAAAACAAAAAATTATCTAACTTACCTAAATTATAATTACAACGTATAAATTTATCTTATTGGATTCTAACACTTAAAGCCTAAACTTTTCCTTTCAAATCTAAATCTTCTAAAATTGAAAAATTAAAATATCGAGGTGCAGTAATTATTTTAAAATGAAGGTTATGGAATTTTTTACCTTTTTTTTAAGATAAGGTCGAAAAAGGAGCTCCAAAATTCTTTGCTAAATCCTGTGCACCATTACCCAACATCTTCACTTTTCCTTTAGTGTTCGAGCATTTTGTAATTTATTTGGTTCTTGGAGACATGATGGAGAGTAAAACCTACAAAAATAACCAAGAAACCACAACAAAAACACAATAGAGAGCCAAAAAGGCAAGAGAGAGAAAGTGTGGATAAAATCTTGCATAACTTACTAAAAAGATGGTTTTTATGATGGGAATCATTCAATTTGTATGGAAATAATGTTAATCTAGAAGAAAGGTGAAAGCAATAAGTGAAAACTAAGTGAAATATAATAGAGATTTGAGAGAACAATAAGCTATGGAGGTGGGCTACTACTTAGAGAGAGAAGGTGAGAGTTCGATAAAGAGAAAAATACTATTTATAGGGTTAGGGTTTGCGGAAAGACAAAAAAGGGTTTGAACAATCATGCATATGTTGCATGATTGTGCAACTGGGTAAAAATGCATCTGTCATGATCGTGATGTGCACCAAGCTGCAAGATCGTGTATGGCCAAACACCCTCCAAAATTGGCACATTTTGTACTATTTTCCTCGAGCATCCTCTAGAATTTGTTCCCTAACTTGTAAAACCTTTACAAATATGATATTCATTAATCAAAATCACTCCAAAAATAATAAAATAATAAACATACATGTAAGAAATTATGAAAATCCTAAGTGAAAAAATATGCTAATAAATGAAACAAAGGTAAAAATATAAAACCTAGGTTGCCTCCCAAGTAGTGCTTGTTTAACATTGCTAGCTTGATGTACCCTTCACATCTATCATCAACCTGGGTATATAATTAGTGGCTTGCTTCCACTTGCTTCTCCCCATAGCAGTTTAGTAGCCTATGAATAAGCTACATGTTGTAAGATAATAAGGATATAATTAATCAAAGTAAGAAATCCAAGTGATGCTATTAATGCCCTTTTCCATAACAAACTATCAATGAAATAAGGAATGATGAAACTCTTTGAATCTTTAGTTAACTCCAACAATTTGTCTTGTGGGAAGGTGAACTACTCTTTTTCTTCCATAACCACCTTTGCCTACTCTTCTACTTCCTGTTTTGGAAAAGAGACTTCCTTCTCTTCTTCAACATCAATTTCCTTTGTCCTCTATTCTTCTTTCTCTTCTTGAACAACATTCATGTCATCAACCTTGGTCCACTCGTCGCTCTAAGGCATCAATAGGTTCCAATAACAGGTTGTATCCGACTCAATATTAGTATACTCATATGGTGTATTCTGACGTTAGTTTTGCACGTAATATGGTTTCTTCCAAATATAATCTAGTTCTACATTTATGATTGGAATGGTTACTCCCATAAATGTCACAACACAACAAGGATATCAGTTATGCATCTGTGTTACTTAGAAGACTGCCCACATTCTTTGTTAACAATGCATTGGAAAGTTGCTCAACTTGAACCTCCAAGTTATGAATGGAAGAGGAGTGGTTCTTCATTATTTGATCAAATTTTGCTTCCATCCTCTTCTGACTTCATCTTGGCTATCAAACTTAGAGTTTAGCTGATAGGATTAAATCATCTTATATTTTCTTATGCATTTCAATGTCTTTTCAATCCTATTTTTGTGTTTAAATACTCAATTTGTGTTCATCTTATGTTTACATATAGATTAAAGGAGTGAACACAAATATATGGTAAAAGAAAGAAGATTGACAAAGTTTGGAGAGCTATCCATAGAGGAGAAACCATCAAGGGCATTTGGAGGAGAATCGAAGAAGACCCAGAAAATAACCCAGGGCCATAATTGTGGCAAATATGTCACGATCGTGATAGAAACTTGAGCACAGGGCCACGATCATGGGGAGTCAACCACGATTGTGACAGAGAGCAGATAAACTAGCCACAATTGTGCACTAAAGCCCACGATTGTGGCCTACGCATAGACAGACTCGGACGACCTTCCAACTTAAGTTTTTTAGGAACTTTTTGTACTTTTGAGGCATAGGAAAATCCTAGGTTTTAACCTAAATGGAACATACTACAAAAAGAAAGAGAAAAGGGCCTAGAGAAGAGTCTCCAATCTGCCACTTTTGGAAAAAACTCTAAGAAGAAAGAACGACTCTCAAAATCTACCATTTTTGGAAAGCTCCAAGAAGAGAGGGGGAGCCAGTAGAGAAGTTTTTGTTATTTTCCATAAGCTTAGCTATTATCTTTTAGTTTCAATGCTTTATTTCATATTTATTCAATTAGTTTAAAGCTTTCTTAGTGTTAATCATGTTTTTACATGTTCTAAAATATTTCGAATGAATGTTTGATGGATTTTGTAGTTGATCTTTATGAATTTCGTAAGGAACCTTTATGTTATATCAATAAATTTTTATTCCTTCAATTTTCTAGCTTTAATCTTGGTTGTTTGAGTTTATTTATGTGCTTTTTTAGATCTGAATTTGTTAGGCATTTGAATGTTTAATGGTTTATATTATGGGTTCTTGCTTATTTATGATGCTCTTGATTAATTTGAGCTTAATAGTTAGGATTTATGTAGGTTCTTAGATTCAAGATCAATTAATTTGGGTTTTTATGCAAGTTGTGTGTGCTGTAATTTTCATTTTGATGCAATTAGTTTAGAGTTTGTAATTTGGGGTATGATTAGTCATTTGTTAGCATAAAGAGTTTTGATTTCTATTAAATTAGTGTTGAATTTCGGTTTTATCACTTCGTTTATAATTTCTAGCCTTGGTTTTATTTAATTGAGTATTTTGTTTATTTAATATCAATTTTGCTTAATATGAACATGTGTGGCTAGACTACTTAGGGGTTTGGAGATATTATAAGGACGAAAAGATGGAAATTGTGAGAATGAAGTTGAATTTGGTTTAAATTGGTGCTTGTAGGTCTAGGTTGGTTTAGGATTTAGGATAAATGTCATGAATTAGGAATTGCTTATAGGTTTGATCACCCTTTAGGTAGCTTTCTAATTTGAAGGCTAAGGTTGAGCTTGTGATATGTAATAGTCCATAGTGATTCCCGAAAGTAGCAATAGGTTAGTTGAATTTGTCAAGATACTTAATTAACTAATCTAGGATCCTATACCTTTAGGTTACACCTTCCAAGCTTATGAGTAGGTGGCCTAAGTTAGTTGTTTCGTAGTACCTAATGCATTTTCACTATTGAACTTAAAGAGCCTATTCTAGGTTATATTAGAGATTGGGGCATTTTTAGAGCTTATTAGTTTTGCTTATTTTAAAGAGATTAAGGGTTTGAGAGCTTAATCGAGTCCATAAGATAACACCATGATGATAGTACCCTTTTATTTAGATTCAAGGATCAATCAACATCCCGAAATCCTAAAGATATCTCCGGCCTACTTCTTTACCATTGTTATTAGACTTTTCTAAATTTGCTTTGTGCTTGTCTCTTTGGTTACGTTCATTGCATATTAATTGTCTCATCTTCATCATTTCAGGGTGTTTTTTTTCTTTTGTTGCAACATTTAAAATAACATTTGCATCTTAGCTCTCTGTAGTTCAACCTTAGCTCACCATTTACTGCATAGTTTGGTAGTTAGGAATTTTTTTATTTGGTAGTTAGCGATAGGCTATCATTAGCACATCCATTAACTTGTCTAACTTGGATTACAAAGATTCAAGCTTGTCTTATTGGAATCTTGGTGGACCTTCTACTCCCATATTGTTCCCTGCATTGTTATTCCAAAAATAATTTGGGTAGTTCTTCCACCAAAGATTATATGAGTTTTAGTAAACTCCCATTCATTCTATAATTCCTTTATTAGGTTGGAAGAAAAGGTTTACAATTTGCTTATTTGCTCCTTGTGATTCTTGCGTTAATGTACCTACAATCACTCAAGAAAAGTATTAATGTCCTTAAATCAAAGAATTCAAATTGAATAAGATGTTGATTTAATCCCCAGCAACGATGCAAAAAACTTGTAAATAGTTTTATATAAAAACTTTTGTACTACAAGTATACAGATTGTAACTTGTAGTATTAAAGATATCATTCCCACAAGGATTAATTAGTCACATAACAACTTGAATACATCTTATCTAAGGTAATAAAAGATTGAATTAATTGAATTAAAATAAATTAGCTGAAATTGAAATAAGTTAACAAAACTAAACAATTGAATAAGTGAAGCTAGCAATAAGAATGAAGTTAATCAATAATGGAAACTTATAGGTTATTCTATCCTTATTTTGTCTTCCCTTTATCTTGTTAATCAAATTATGCTTGATCTTAGATATCCTAAGGTTTTGTTTACCCTCTCTTAAGAACTAATCAACTAATCCCAATCGAAATTGATAATAATAGAATTGTAGCCTCTAGATCCACAAAATTACTCCTAACTATTCAATTGGGTTTAAAGAATTCCTAATGATAATTAAGTCTCAATTAGGATCTCTCTTCAATTGTTTATCAATTTGATATTTGCAAGTCTATTAAGTTACCAACTCTCATTGCACACCTTAACATATATAACTTGATTCAATCTCTCAATTTATTATCAATATAAGCATAACAAATACCACAAAGCATTAATATATATTGAATTCAACAATAATAAAAATTAACAAAATGGTTGTAATATGGATTTAGAAATCCTAATCATGTTTAACATCTCAATAATTAAAATTAACATCTAAGAAAATGAAATATAAGTAGAGAAAGGAAAGATATCAATTTTATGTCTTGATCTGGAAATTATACAAAAATCGAGTTGAACTTGATTTCTCCACTTTAATCTCCTTGTTTATAATGTGTAGCCTCTTTTTGGTGTTTCTTTTTGCATTAAATACTTCTTAAGGCTTCAATGGTTCTTTCTAGGGTTTCCTTATTTGTTTTGGTTCCAAAAATAGCCCTAAAACATCAAGAATACAAAATTTTTGCATGTTAAAAAAGTTGTGCATGATCAACTGTCCATGATGCACGATCGTGACAGAGGCATATCCCATATGCAGTTGCAATGCATCTTCCAGTTCTTTAAGTTCTTTATCTTTTCTTTAATTTTTCCTATTTTGACTCACTAATAAACTCATCAAACAACCCTGAAACATAAAATTAAGATCAAATCCTTCCTTCAAAACAATCAAACAATTAAAACACACAGAAACACCAATAATAACACAATTCTAAGTTCTAAACACATGATTATCATCTAAGAAAAAACTTTAAAACACACTTAAACCTCTAGAAAACATACTATAATATACACTTATCAGTAGGATTTAAATTGGGATGAGTAAGAGAGGACATTTAACTTGTTGAAAGAGAAATTTAGTATAACACCTATCTTAACTTTACCTAAGTTTGCTGATAGGATGCAATGTGAGTGGGATTGGAATAAGGGCCATCTTGACACAAGATAAGAAATTGATTACATACTTTATTGAAAAACTTAATGGGGCAACCTTACACTACCTAAGGAGATATATGCATTGGTTAGGGCTTTAAAGACTTGGCATCATTATTTGTAGGCTAAAAGGTTTATAATCCATATTGACCATAAGTCATTGAAGCATATAAAGGACAAACCAGACTTATTAAAAGGCATGCCAAGTGGGTGGATTTTATAGAGACATGTCCTTTTGTGGTCAATTATAAACAAAGAAAGGTAAATGTAGATGTGGACGCATTGTCTAAGAGACATGCTTTATAAGCACTTTTAATGCTAGATTACTAGGTTTTGAGCACGTTAAGGAGTTGCACAATGATTATCATGATTTTGGCAATGTGTTTAAGGCATTTAAGAAATCTACCTTTAAGAAGCTCTTTAAGCACAAAGGATATTGTTTCGAGAGAATAGGCTTTGTATACCCCAAAGTTCCTTGAGAGACTTGCTAATGAAAGAATTGCATTGGGAGGTTTAATGAGACATCTTGGTGTTAAAAAAAACTATTTATGTTTTGAAAGGACATTTCTTCTAGCCATATATGTGGAAAGATGTAGAAAGAATATGTGGGAGAAGTGGGGAGTGTAGGCAAGCTCAATCAAGAGTACAACATATAGATTGTATAGATTGTTGCTTATACCTAATGAACTATGGTTAGACATCTCTATAGACTTTTTTTAGGTTTACCTAGGTTTATGAGGGATCACAATTCAATATTTATAGTCGTTGATAGGTTTTCTAAGATGGTATACTTCATTGCATATCACAAAACTAATGATTCATCTTAATTATATTATTGAATTGTTCTTTGCTGAAATTGTTCAATTAGATGGAGTTCCTAAAACCATTGTTTTTGACCATATCCTTAAATTCTTGAAATATTTTTGGAAACCTTTGTAGGGGAAAGTTAGGAACTAAGAGTATGTTTTCTAAAACTTATCATCCACAAATGGATCGTCAAATTGAAGTGGTTAATTGAACACTATGATCTTTATTGCATGTTGTTGTTAGTAAAAACTTAAAACATTTTAAGAGTCATTGCCTTTTATTGAATTTGCACATAACCTAACCATATATAGTGGTATTGGTTTTTCACCATTTGAAATTGTTTATGGATTTAACCTGCTATCTCCTTTAGATATTTTGCTTTTGTCATTAGGTGAAAGATACAACTTGAATTGAAAGAAGAAAGCCGAATTGGTAAAGAAGCTTTATAAGAAGGCAAGGCAGAATATATAGAAAAAGACATAACAATACAAGAAGTATGCTAATAAGGTTTGAAAGCAAGTGATATTCAAACCTAGTCATTGGGTTTGGGTACACTTTAGAAAGGAAAGATTTCTAGGCAAACAAAAATGTAAGTTACAACTAGATGGTGATGGACTGTTTCAAATGGTGGAAAGAATCAATAAGAACATATAAATGATGATTTTCTAGATGAATACAATATTCATGATACTTTCAACATTGTTGATTTATCTCCTTTTGATTTTATAGACGAAGAAGTCGATTTGAGGAGAGGGGGAAGGATGAGGATTAAGCATCCCAAGTGGCTTCAGACAACAAGGAAGGAATGGAACGTGTTAGAGAGCTTAGATAACAAGGAAAAACACTTAAACAAGCTCAATAAAGTGTTATTAAGGCAAAAGATCCATTGGAGAATCTTGGAGGACCAATGGTATGATTATGGCTAAACATGCTAAAGAGACTCTCAATAATCCGATGATGGATCTATATGTAAAGGAAGAAGCTAAAACACTTGAGGACATGTCAACTAACTTTCTAATGATGATTTAAGGCTTGAAGTAACGAGATGGACTTGATGAAGAAGGCTAACCATGTTGTGCAACTAGAAACAACTTTTTTTATTACAATTAGGCTATTTTAAGCATCTTTGAGCCATATTGTGTCATATGTTTAGACCGACTTAGATTATGCTTTGGACATCTTAATTAAGTTATTTAAGATAAATAAGTGGCTTCTAGCCTTAGATAAACCCACTTAGCCATTTGGTTTGTTTTGGGCCAAACAACCCAATTTAAGCTTGTTGTTAGAAGTTTATTATTTAGGTCGAAATCCATATCCTTACGGGATTTGACTTAAGGCATTAGTTTTAGTATATAAACATTAAACTCATTTGTAATTAGACTCAATACACATATTGAGTCTTCCTTGCATTCTTTTAGGGAAATCCTTTCTGGTGTTCTTTAAAGACCTTATTTTCATTAAAACAAGGGCTTGTGAAGAACAAAAGCCCATTCCTTATCACCCTAATTCCTTTATAATTCTGTAGGTGTTATGAAAATACCTTCTTGAGTCGTTGATTAAATCTTGATTCATATAAAATGATCCATGGATTCTAAATCCATGATTTATGCTTCATCCGATCTGAGGTGAAGAGCATATGTTAAGGAAAATCATCTGTATAATGAAGAACCCTTGCCTAAGATGGCAAAGACATTGTATATCTAATTCTATGCAAACAATATCATATGCATATGCTATATACAAGC
>JAOQML010000006.1:22626173-22652521 GCA_027568935.1 Erythroxylum urbanii | reverse complement strand
TAACTTTTAAAAAATGAAAGAAACCAAAATAAAAATAAAAACAGAAGCTAAAAATTTTAAACAAATAATTTTTTATTAAATTTAAAAATAAATATAGAAAATAAGTAAATCCTAAACAACATGAGGCTTTGAAAATAGACCCCACGGATTCAGAGAATCATAACATAACTCGTATAATGTTGTGACTTGTGAGGCAGCAGGTCCGAGCCAGAACTCAAGCCCATTTCGGTCCAAGTCAAGCTAATTTTTTAATATCAAAATTATATCATTTTACTTATATTTGTTAGGCCCAAATGCCAACTGTACTTGTGAGCAGTCCACGTGCAAATAATCACGACATGTCACCGATCAACAGGCTTGACTGGGCCGAGCCCAAATGCCAACATACAAATATTCACCACATCTGTATGGATGGGCTACTGGTGACTAATCAGTCAACGGGTCAAGCAGGTTGGACTGTGTCCGGACCAAATGCTAATGCTAACTCTGCTTGTAAGCAGTCCACATGCAAATAATCACCACATTTGTTCGGATGGGCTACTCAAGACTAAACAGTTGCCGTTTTAATAAATAGTATCAGCAATTAAAGTAGTTAATAAATTAAAATACAAATTCCCTACCTCTGAAAAACCCTAGCTTCCTTATTCTACAAACCCCTTGCCATGGGTACGTCCCTAATTTCCCTTATTTACTTTTCTAATTTCGTTCTCTTCTACTTAGATTGATTGTAATATGTTCATCTGAAGCTCTTTTTTATTTGATTGTGGGACTTCTGTTCCATAACCTTTATCACTCTCTATAATTTTGTTTTTTTTCTTTTGCGGTGATTTCATTTCTTCTTCTTTCTCAGTTTGTTTCGTTGACTGGGATTTATCTACCGGTTTAGGTGGTGATATGGATATTCTTAGCTTGTGATGGTTTATTAGATTTGAAGAATTCTAACGATAGTTCCTAGGACTGTATAACTGGATAAGTACTGTGTGGATTGGGTATCTACAGGTTTAGGCGGTGAATGTGAACGCTTTATTAAGATTTCGATGTTGCTTTCTGTGATGCGTGGCTACATTTACCCAATGTTACTGTTAGCTTCTAACTTGCCTTAGCTAGTAGCTATATGTGAATATTCTGATTGACGAGCTTGACTCGTTTAAACGTTCTTACTGATTGTAGATATCGAGGAGGAGATTCGCTCATTACAGCTTGATTCAGCAGGTGGTAACTTATAACTGTTCGACTCAACTGCCTGTGAAAAATTGATTATATTTCGCTGTTTTCTCTGCTCCTTTTTCTTCCCTTTTCCTTCAATTTTTTGGGTTGCCATTATGTTTTCTTTCAACACTGTTTTGTTGAATGCTTAAACTAAATCTTAGCAGAAGAGAATTATGTGGTGGTTAGGTCAGAAGTGGCCAGGCCTGACGAAGGGGAGAATTGGGATAGAATGGAGGAAGGTTTGTAGTCTAGTATATTTCGTGTTTCACTTGTTACCTGGCATGTTTTAATTTGTGTGAAAGTTTACATGGATTTTGTTTACATGTTTTAATTCTTGTTCAAATAATCATTTCTAATAACATTCTTAATTTCAAGTAGCATACTGAAATCAAAGATTTGGGTGCCATCCAATTTGTTTATGCATGAAGTAAAAATCAAAATTCGAGTGGATGCTATAGAATCAATTAAATATCTCTCTTGAACAGAATTAAAATTTTTTTGATCCTTCAATAAAATGTAATTTAATTATGCATGACATCTATATTTGCTCTTTTGGCATTCTAACATGAGGTGGATTGTGAAACTTTTTTTTCCCCCTTTCAATTGATTCATTTATACTTGAGACTTGTACCACACTAGTTCCATCTGGTATCCTGATTGAGTTAATTAAAGGTCTCTTATTACCTTTAACCACTGTGTGACTAAATACTGGACAGAAGGGCAGACCTTTTCATTAATCTTTTGGTTTTCTTAATTGTTTTACATGCTGATCCTTGCATTCTTGCTTTCCTCTTGAAGTGAACATGAGACATTGTCTATTTTGAAGTATGAATCATTACCTACTTTGTTTTATTTTACTTTTGTGTGGATAAACCTGTAATTATTTTCATGCCTTTTAAGTTTCAAATTGTGGTTGGCTTTATGTTATGCCTAAAAATATTTTTATTGTCTTTACTCCCTTTTTTGCAAAGTGGGGAATTTTTTGAGCCTTTTTGGCTGCAAATATTGCAAAGCAAAGTCATTCATATTTTCTTCATGTTCTAGAAGTTTGTTATTGTTGTGTATTATGCCAATTTGAGCACGTGAAGACTGTTAAGCTTCTATATCGAGTGCTTCATTTCATATGCTTTTCATGGGCTTTTTTCAGAGCCAAAAGACAAACCTGCTTTGCAATCTCGGGAAGAGGAGTTTGATTCTAGAGGTACTCTGAGCATATTTGTTTCTAATTTGTAATCTTTGTGTTACCACCCTAGTTTTTAGCCTTATAAGCTGGGTCATTTACTTCTATATCAATGCATCAATTTTTCATGGAAATTTTTCAGAGACAAAAAACGATTCTTCTTTGAGATCTCAGGAAGAGCAGGTTGATTCAAAAGGTATCTGGAAATATTCCATTCTAATTTGAAATGTTTTTGATAAGAATATAGTCTTCAGCTTTGTAAGTTAAGGATTTAATTGCTTTTGTTTTTACTACTGCTCACTCTATCAATTGGCTGCTGATAGTGGAGAAAGACATGACAATTTTCACTCCAGAAGAGGTTGAAGATGTAGATGATCTGGAAGATCGGAAGAAGAGGCACTTGAATGTGGTGTTTATTGGGCATGTTGGTAGGTTGAGCATACTTTATGGTTTAGCCGAAGTTAGCTTGTGCCCTTTGATTTATGTGTTGTCTTGTCTTATTGTAGTGTTCCAAATAATTGGGTCATTCTTTGTGTGTGTTTTTTTGCTTAAGCTCATGAGAAAGGTCAATATTTTGCAAAACATTCTTTGAAATGCTTCCAAAATTACATTAAAAACATTGGTCTTACATATTGGTGCACTTACATTGCTAACATAAGCTTTTCGACATCCTTAGAGCTGCTTGACAGCTGCGCTTGAAGAATAGCACTTCCTAATCTAGGCAAGTTCTTGATTTTTTTTTTTGAAAATTTAGACAAGTTCTTGAATTTGTTGGTTGTTTGTTATTAGAATTTTTAATATTGGTAGAGTGTAGAGCCCATTAACAAGAATTGGGCTTGGGTCAACCATTACCAAAATGACTAGAACTAGTCATTTGGATAGTTAATCCTTACCATTTATAAACCCTTTAACATTTTAATGTTTAGTCAATAAGAGATACTCTAACACTCCCCTTTAAGTGCAACTAGGACTGGATATCCAGTTGTCACTTGAAATAAACGCAGTGGTAACAGAACCGGACTGCTGGGATTGGACATTTAGACGGACAATTGGGAAATTAATAATCTAGACCAAACATGTTCTGATATCATGTAAAACTTGTTGGATCTGAGAAACCCACTTTCATGGGAGATCTACATCACGGGTTTAGTGATGAAACATACTCATAGGCTTTGATACCACACTTCAACCCAAAACCTTAAAGCATTAGGTTTATGGGTCCTTTCTACTTATATGTCCTTCACTAGTTCCATCTCTTTCCAATGTGGGATTCCTACTTACACTTGACATCTTAACAATCCCCTCCTTAAGTGTGAATTTCCACACTGGGCTTGGACTCCTTGAGCGAAAGCCTTTTTGCTTAGCAGCTCGAGTATATGACGTCACCAAGAACCCTTCTACTCTACTAGTTTAGGCTCACCAGGAGTCTCCTTGCTCTTCTTCGTGGGGAAGCAACCACAGGATTCAACTACCATCTCCATACTCGTCACTTGTCGAACCACTAGCTTTGATACCACTTGTTGGATCTGGAAAACCCACTTTTATAGGAGATCTACATCATGGGCCTAGTGATGAAACATACTCGTGGGCTTTGATGCTACACTTCAACCCAAAACCTTAAGGCATTAAGTTTATGGGTCCTTTCTACTTATATGTCCTTCACTAGTTTTATCTCTTTCCAATGTGGGATTCCTACTCACACTTGACATTCCAACATTTATAAAAATTAGAAGTGTTTAGGGGGTCAATGATTTTAAATCTTGTTTCTCTTTTTCTTTTTTCTATTTTCAAGAAGTTCAATATGGAGCTAGGTACTTCCATATGAAAATTTTTTTGGAAGGATATCAAATGTAGAGAAAGATTTAGTGCAACTACATTTTCAACAAAATGAGTTGGAAGAAGCTTGATTGTAGTTGGAAAAGTAGAAATATACTTAATTTTATGGCAAACCTTGTTGAATAGAACTTGCAACAACAATTTTGTTGTGTTTCGAAGCAGAAATCCCAGTTTATACTAGTCTTATAGAAATTCATTTTAAACTAGGGAAACCCATTCCTAACTACTTTTTGAAAACTACCTCCTTGAATCTTGATTGTACACTGTTATAAGATTCAATGGAAAGCAACCTAAACTAAATGGGAAAACATAATGAATTAATGACGATCCTGGATACCACTGCATCAATCTTTAAGGTTTTTTCTCTGTCTCAGGCAAAATTGTGGGATGCTTTGTTAGTCACTGACACTTTGTTGCTTATAGTTTGATTTTAAATTACTCTCGGGTGCAACATCTCAAATTATTACCCCTGTTAATGTCTAGTCTTTATCAAAATCATTATACTGATTTTATTTTTGTGATATTTTATTTGATCAAGAGTACTTTTGTTTGTGATTTGTAAGCTTGAGTATATTATTATTATGGCTTCAATTTGTTTGCTATCATTGCTTCATGATCTATGATTCGCCTTTTTGGTCACAGATGCTGGCAAATCCACTGCTGGAGGGCAGATACTTTTCCTTAGTGGGCAAGTTGATGAACGTACAATCCAAAAATATGAGAAAGAAGCTAAGGAAAAAAGTAGAGAAAGCTGGTAAGGAATCCTGTGCAAACACACTTGGAGATATGTTTTAGCTGATCTAAGTGGCAGTTTATTCTTATAAAACTGAGATAAAAATGGCACTATTATATTTATTCATAGCTAAATTTAAGTCTGTTTCCCTGTCTATAGCTAGCCTTGTAAGAATGGCAAGGGTTGGTTGTTTTATGCATTTGGTAGCCTGACACTGATTCTTTGTGCGCAACACTGGTATAGCAAGATTACTAGGCTAGCACTATATTGCATCTCATTTGGAATTTGTCAAAATCTATAATACAATATTGTTTTTCTATAACTTTCCAAGTTTGAGACATAAATCTGGCAGAAACAAAAAGGAAAATGCTCTTAGTAGCCATCCTAAACTCTTTTGCAAATCAAAATTAATATTGCCTTTGAAACAATGCAGCATTTTATAATCTAGATTGTACAAATCAATTTGCTGTAGTGGAAGCTAGGCAGATGATATTATAATAAGCAGTCTCTCTTTCTGTAATCCTTTTATTATCCCCTGTAATGTTAATCTGTTAAATAACTAATAAACTGCCTCCTATTTTAGAGTTCTTATTCTGAAGAAGTTAAAAATCAGAGTTTTGTTAGATTTATTGTACAACATGATCTCTTATAATCAATGCGTCAAATCTGTGGGTCAAATCATCTACTGTTAAAAGATGGTAGCATAAATAGAATGGATGCCATTTTCAAAACCTAGTATGGTATAGCCTTGAATTTTGTGATGGGGCCCATTGATTGTATGAGATTCTTCTATGTTCAGTTCTCTCGAAGTTTTAGTATTATTAGGTTTGTCATTCGATATTTTGGCGAGAAGTGGTTCACATACAATGCAATGAAAGCCTATACCTTTACCCAAAACCTTGAAACATTAGGTTATGAGTGAATTATTGTATATAAACTACTTTTAATTGTTATTCATGGTTGATATGAGAATTTAACAACTTAACACATTGCTTTCATGCGTAAGAACTAACATTTGGTACATGCACTTTGTAAGACAGATGTCAATGTGTGCCTATAGGGTTAGATATTTGTGGAAGGCCCATCATCAAATCGGTACTAGCTCTAATGCCATATTAAATTTTGTAATTTTCCTATTTTAGAAGAGTGGCAGTATGTATTCAAGATGGGAATCAATGTCTCAATCTAAACCTTAAGGTATTGGGTTAGGGGGCCATTCTTTTTTGTAAACCACTTATTTTTTACTCCTAGTTGATGTGAGAAATTTACGCTCTTAGTTAACTTCCTTAGTTGATGTAAGACTTCATCTTTAACTCAAAGCCTTAAGGCATCAGGTTGTGGACCCGTTCTTGTATATAAAGCAATCTTGATTCTTCCTGCTAGTTGATTTGAGAGTAAAAGTCTTGAGGTTTAGTTCATATGGTTGCTATTTTCAGCTTCACCCCCTAAGGGTGGCTTTGATATTGTGTTAAATTTTTGTAACTTTTTGTAACTTACATATTTTTCATATTTGGGTTCATATACAAGGTGAAACTCCATATTCAATTCAAAACTTTTAAGGCTTTAAGTTACAGGCTTGTTCTTGTATATAAATCACTCTTTATCTCCTAATTGATATGAGATTTAACAAGTATGTTTAGTATGCTTTCACTGATATTATTTTTTATTTTCTGTATTGTCATCTTTAATGCTCTAGAATTCTGGTTTTGTGGGAATTATTACTTTTTAGTGCCTATCTGGTGAATTTTTTTATGGACTTCTTTCTGCTCCTCTGTTTGGGGAGTTGATGAGCCTTTGTTATCCAAATTTCAATTGTCCTGATGCAGTTGTAAAAAGAGATGTGAGCTAATATTCCTGGGTAACGGCATTACCTTATTAGTTGGGGAAGTATATTATACTGTATTTATCAGGACATGTTTCATCTTTGTCTGATTGCTATGCTTGACTGCTTTTCTGTTCTAGGTACATGGCATATATTATGGACACTAATGAAGAGGAGAGGGTTAAGGTAGTACCTGATTTGCTATGTGAATTGGTTATTTGTGAGGCTGGAGAAACGTAACTTATTTTTTTTGATAAGAGTTATGATGATATTACTTTTAGCCATTTTGACAAGTTATTTTAAGCTTATAATTGGTGCGTTGGATTCTTGCTGTTGTTCATAGGGCAAAACAGTAGAAGTTGGGAGAGCACGTTTTGAAACAGAGACATCTAGATTCACAATTTTAGATGCACCGGTAAGGCATAAAATTTTTCTCATTTCAATGACATGCATTTTTAGATGTAGAACTCGAGTTTTGGGACACTTGTAATATTTTGCTGAACATTTTGCTGCGGTGTATGTGTGTGTTATGGAGTAAGATTTTTCATGATGTTATGTACACCTTTTTCCTTGACAGTGTTCTCAGATTTTTATTATAGAATGTTCAGCAGTGAGTTGGCTTCCTGTCATTGAGTCAAGTTGAGTTTTGAACGGTTCTTGAGCTGAACTTGAAGTGAAGATCTAGTTTAAAAGATTGTTTTTGTGTTCGTCAATGACTATTCTGAGTAAACACATTTTTTATCATTATTTTTGTTAATTGCTTCTAGACTGTCTTTTAGTTTGAACAAACCATAGTGATGTTCCCTTCTAGATACAATATTAATTGTCAAGTCAGAATAGGTAATTTGATTAGTCAGCTTTTTAGTTTTGTGGTTCATGATGTATGGCATCTTGTTCTTTGCTTGGATGCTCAGGGTCACAAGAGCTATGTTCCAAACATGATCAGTGGAGCATCTCAGGCAGATATTGGCGTACTTGTAAGGCTGTAAAAACTGCTTGTTTCGTTTTAATCTTAGGTTGCTTCTGGAGTTTTAACTGAATTGTCTCCTCTTCCAATAAGGTAATTTCTGCTCGAAAAGGAGAGTTTGAAACTGGTTATGAGAGAGGTGGGCAAACTCGTGAACATGTGCAGCTTGCGAAAACGTTGGGTGTAACTAAACTGCTTGTTGTTGTGAATAAGATGGATGAACCAACTGTGAACTGGTCAAAACAGAGGTGCTTATTCTGATTTTTCATGCACCTGTTGTTTTTGTTGCTTAATGCAAGGCATTTGTGGTGGCTGCTTCTCTTTTGTGATGCATGAACCAGATGCACTCAACTTTGATATCTCCTAACATCAAGGTCTCTTTTAGGTATGATGAAATTCAATCAAAGTTGATTCCATTCCTAAAGTCATCAGGCTACAATGTTAAAAAAGGTACTTACAACTAGTATCTTGTGGTCTGTTTTAGTATTGTTAAACTTCTGTTTGTTGTCCCATTCTTTGCCGAATTCAGTTCTAACCTTTTATTTGACCATGGAGACTAGAGACGTGATCTAACTTTCCTATTGGAAACTGCTTCAGGGCTAGATTATTAGTTACTAGGAAATCTGGAAAATGTTTTAACATTGATATTTTCTGTATTTTAGAAGCTGCTGCAAAGTGAATTTACCAAATGTCTATTTGTAGATTAATTAGATTGTAGATTTGATGAGTGGAACTGAATAGGTTGACATTTCATTACTGGGTTACATATTTGCTGGTTCTTTTCCTTTTATTCTCTTTACTATTTGGGCATACTATTGAAACCTAAATGGTAAATTCAACTTGATTGTTATTTTTTTTTTTGCTGCACTTGAACCTTTTGCTTTATTGGTCAATAGGCTGTTTATGATAAGTAATTATTAAGTAAAAGGTGTGGACTATTAGAAAGTCTGAATAGTTGTATTTCATCCTTTTTTTTCTTCTAATTGCAAATGAAAATTTGAAACAATTTCCATAGAGAGTGGTATTCTTAGTTTAAATGGACTTGCACATGAATTGATACTGTTAGAAAATATATAAAACCAATTAAGTTGGCGTCACACAACAGCTTAAGCTTTTGTGGTGAAACGGTCACTTAACAGATACTATCATTATTAGCTATTTGAGGATTAAAGACATCTTTGAAGTTAACTTATGATTTAATTTGATTGCTATTCTGATTTTAGGATCTATTGCAAGTTGAAACTGCCCAAAATAGTTTGCATAGTTAAATGTAAAACTTCCTATGAATTATTGGATTTCAAGATAAAAATTTCTTCCTCCTTATTTGCAAGCTTTTTCTATTTGCAGATGTCATCTTCCTACCAATATCTGGTCTTCTTGGTTCCAACATTAAGTCCAGAGTGGATAAAAGTGTATGTACATGGTGGGACGGCCCTTGCCTTTTTGAAGCTCTTGATGCAATTGAAGTTCCCCCGCGAGATCCAAAGGGACCTTTTAGGTAAATGTTTATGTTCTTGGGACAATCAATATTTATAGTTTCCTTCCTATTAAGTTTTATTTAAAGTTGGTGTGGGTTGGCTCTGGTATTTGTCCAATGACCATGATTCATAAAATAATCGACAAACTTTGCCATCCATTCCAGTACTCTAACATCAGCTTTTTCCTCTGGTATCAGAAAAGTTAAATCAATTCTGTCATTTCTTAGTAGACATAGTTGATTTTATCTTTTATTTTCTTATTGAGGACAAACATTAGGGTAGGGGAGGGAATTGCACAAATGACCTTTAAGCAGATTCTTAAATGAATGTTATAGAGAAAGATGATTATATTTGTCTAGACCATATTTATGAATCTGATGGTGTTTGTTGTTTCCTCAAACTTTAAGTGAGGTTTTGTTGAGCTTATGCTATCCCTGAAGTTGTGAGCTCTAGAGATTTTAAGCTAACATGTTATAGTATCTCTTCTGAAGGAGCATGGAGTGGAAACTTAATTTTGTACATAAAATCTGATACCATGTTTTGATCTCTAGCTTGACTGATTATTCTTGACTGGTTTTAGCTTTCATGACTTATTGTTGAGCTATATTGTTAAAAATTGTAGGATGCCTATCATTGACAAATTTAAAGATATGGGAACAGTTGTTATGGGCAAAGTAGAATCTGGGAGTGTGACCGAGGGTGATTCATTGCTGGTCATGCCAAATAAGGTGAGTGAGATCTGATTGTAACTATCTGCACATTTCTCGCCACCCCACTGCACTCCTACTCTGCCTTTTCATTTTCTGGTTACCAGGTTCTAAATGTGATATTATCATTTGCAGACTCAGGTTAAAGTTATTGCTGTCTATGTAGATGAAAACAAGGTTAGACGTGCAGGTCCTGGAGAGAATTTACGAATTAAATTATCCGGGATCGATGATGAGGATATATTGGCTGGTTTTGTTTTGTCAAGTGTTGGTGAGTTGAAAGTCTTTTCTTTGAAGTCCTTGATGATTTACAAATTTATGTTTGATTGGTTGAATTGCCATGTCAAAGTTTTGGTGAGTTGAAAGTCTTGTCTTTGAAGTCCTTGATGATTTACAAATTTATATTTGATTGGTTGAATTGCAAGATTTTTGCTTCAACTAGATATTCTTTGCTTTTCTGAAGGTCATTTTGTGGGGACCTTTATGTCTTTTCCTTTCACAAGATTAATTTACCTTATTTCTTGTTTTGTGTAGCAAAGCCAATAGCTGCAGTTACTGAGTTCGTTGCGCAGTTACAGATACTCGAGCTTCTAGATAATGTATGCTTGTGTCAATATTTTGGCCTACTTCCAGACTTTTTATAGCATGCTTTTCTCGCGTACTGTTTGATTTAACATATGATCTGTCTCAAGTACATATCATCTTTGGTTCCACTTCAGGCAATTTTTACTGCTGGCTACAAGGCTGTCTTGCACCTTCATTCTGTAGTTGAGGAATGTGAAATTCTTGAGCTGCTACAGCAAATTGATCTAAAGATGAAGAAACCTATGAAAAAGAAGGTTCTTTTTGTGAAAAATGGCGCTGTGGTTGTCTGTCGCATTCAGGTACTGAGGCAAACTTCACATTTTGATGCTTAAGAATTTGATAATTTAGTTTGTCCCAAGTTAATTTCCCTGAAAGATGGTTCTGTATTTATCAAATCAGGTTTCCATTTCACAAGATTGGACTTGAACTTAGTTGTTTATATTGCTATACTTTTTATTACGTGCTACCAGGTAAATAGCTTAATATGCATTGAGAAGTTCCAAGATTTTCCTCAACTTGGAAGGTTCACTCTTCGCACTGAAGGTGAGCAGATGGATGCTGTTTTATTGTGATGCATGTTTTATTCATGTTGTTGCTTGTACCATAACACTGCGTATTACAGGTAAAACAGTTGCTGTGGGCAAAGTCACCGAGCTACCTTTGTCAGGATCAAGTTACTAACATTTTTTCCATTGGGGGTGAGTATGTCTTTACTAGTTTTTTTTTTCTTTTCTTATACTAGGTTTTTTTTCTTTTATTATGACCTGCCTTTCTTCGTAGGTGCTGCTAACAATGTTTTCCTACCCTGATATATCAAGTACCTAAGCTGTTTTTACGGCTGGAAGGCGTTCTGTCTGTAATAGAGGATGTTTGGAGCGTATATTGTACTCAACCTTAAATATAGATTAGAGCACACTTATTTCGATTTGTAATTTTTCTTTTTAAGCTCTATTGTTAGTTGGTTAAAATGATTTTTAAGTATGCATGGAAAATTAACATTCTAACATATCTCGATGAATAGTATCAGTTTGTAGAGGGTAAATGTAATATATGATCAATTTGCAAGCTAGAACTGTTTGTTCTTTTCCAATTGAAATATTTGATTAAAGATGTTACTGTTGTAGACTGTATGGTTTCAGCTTTGAAAATTTATCGTGGAAAACTAAACATTGAAATGGCCTTAGGACTTGCAACTGATTAAGTGTTTTCGAATAACAGACGAAGAGATATGGTGTAGTTTGTTGGACTTGTTTTGAAAAACGCCGCTATTGTGAATGCATAAATAGGGGAGTTGCCAATCTTTTCTTATCGTACTTGTGGATTTGCCAGTTTCTCATGAATGGTTGAACTAGGATTTGTTGAAATACCTAATTTTCTTGGCCTATCTTTGCGTAATCGAATTTCATTTCATTGTCAAGTGGAAATGAAATTATTTTTCTTATCGTACTTGTGGATTTGCCACGCTTGGGTGTGGGATTTTTTTTTTTTCCCTTTCTATTGTTTTGGGGGTTCTGATGACATTTAATTCATGCAGGTGTGAGGCAAATCCAGTGGCAATGCTCCCCCAAAGTCGTTCGAAGGCATGGAGCCCTTGTGTAGTGCCTTTAAATGTTGAGAAGGCAGGGTTAAAAGTTCCGCGTTTGCAAGTCCGGCTTTCACGGAGTATTTTATGCTTAGATGTCTGAATGCAAAGCATGGCCCTGATTCACCATCGTTTCGAATTTTAATGAATATCTTCTTTAGTCGTGTGCTTCTGACCTAAAAGTAAAAAAATATAAATTTTTATTCCCTGGCAAATAGAAATATTTACATCACACGGTACGACCTTCGCCTCTATATAACTTTTTGCTGCAATGATGGCCTTTTATATTGAAACGGTCATTTTCTTTTGGTGATTTATCTACGTGGCTAAATTTTGTAATTGGTTTGATGCTACTCAGCATACCGTGGTAGTTTTTACAAAGGCTTTTAAGTACCAAATTTATACCGCAAGTTGTACTTACTCTTTTGCAGGACAATTTCAGTTAGATTCGTTTTAACTAAGATTTAGTGATTGTTGATAAATTAACTTGTTTTCGAATTTAATTCTCACATTCTTGAAGATTAATGAGAAAGTATTAAACTAATAAAGAACAATAGCGCTCTCAATTTGCCGTGAAGAAACTTGACTAGTTAGATCATATTTTATTCTAATAAGATTATACCACATTATTGAATAAGATGAAACCGTCATCTAAATTTTATTTGATAGAATTTATTTACATTACAATTTACAAGATAAGAGATTATATTTATCTAGGATTGATATATCCATATCTATGAAGATTTTCTCTGTTTTCAGATGACCTTTTCACATGATTTTTATATTTTAGAGTTGATGTTTATCAGCTGTGATTATATTTGCCACATTATCGAAGATCTTCTCACAATTTTTATCTGTTGATGATGAGTTATTTAGGTCCAAAGCCTTTCACAACATACTGGTATAGTTAAATGCTTACTCATGTCAAGTCCATTAGTCATGATCTTTTCATTTGAGCATATATTAAGAACCTAGCCTTAGCCAAGTAGGTTCGTATAGGGTTTGAAACTTTAAGAAAACTCACATCATGTTTGATTTAACCTGCTAGTTACCTCGGGCTTTTGCATGCTAGTGTTAGATTTATGATCCAGCTAACCTTCAACCTAAGGCCTATTTTTAGCTAGCTATAGAATGCTTTCATGTGCTAAGGGGCTAACAAATAACCCTCACTAAATGAATTCGACGCTCTGTCGAACTAGTCTGAAGGTAGACGTTCACTTGATCCTCGAACTGCCACAAGGTAGTATCTTTCTCCCATGTAGCTTTTGTGATTGGCTTTCCTTTCCAGACCCTTCGATTCTTTTTATATTGCCCCATTGTTCGATGATCCAAGATCTTCTCCACTTCAGCTTTGAACTGTTTTCTCACAACTGGTGGACCTCGTTTCATTTGACTCCTATTCTGTTTTGATGCGTCCTCAAAGTAAGGTTTGAAAAAACTAATGTGAAAAGTATGGTGTATATTCAATCTCTCGGACAACTTCAACCTGTATGCAACATTCCCCACTTTACTTAGCACTTCAAATGATCTGTACTTCGACACCAATCCACGGTGTACTTGCTTACTTAATATCTTCTTCCAAGTCTATGGGGTAAGTTTCAACAATGCCTTAACTCCCATGTTGAACTCTAATGGTCTCCTTTGTAAGTCCATTTGCTTTTTCATCTGTCGAGAAGCTTTTTGAAAACTATCCCTGATCTCATCCAATAAGTCTTGTTTCTCTATTGCGAACTTGTACATCATAGGACACTTGTTACCTGTCTTTTATTGCGCAATCTTGAGTAGAGTGAGAGGTTGTTGTCCTAAGATTATCTCAGAGAGACTCTTCTCTGTAGTAGAAGATCTGTGCAAGTTATAACAAAATTGTGCACCATCAAGAAAACTTAATTAGTTACGTTGATTTGCATTTACATAATGCCTTAAATACTTCTCCATTAGATCATTGATCCTCTTTGTTTGGCCATCTGTCTGTTGGTGATTTACTATTAAAAATTTCAAATCACATCCCATCATATTAAAATGGGACGTTTATAATTGACCTGTAAATCTAACATCTCGGTCACTCTCAATATCCGTAAGGACTATGATGTATTTCAACATGTTCTTATAGAGCAACTTTGTTGGAACATCCGAGGGACACGTTACTGATGTTGTCACAAAGATTGCATTTTAGAGAATCGATCTAGAATCACCACGATTGTAGCCATGTTGTTCACCTTTGGAAACCCACCAATGAAATCCATCGAAATTGACGTCTACGATCTTTTGAGAATGGATAGGGGTTGTAGCAAACTAGCTTCCTTCTTCCTTTTGGGCTTGTCCAACTGACACATAAGGTATGTCTTGATATACAACTGAATGTCATTCTCCATCTTTGGCCAATAGTAGGAATGAGCTAGGAGTGCCATTATCCTTTGAACTTTGGAGTGACCAACCCACTGTGAGTCATGCATCTCGTTTAATAGCCATTTCTGCAAGCCATCAAAACTCAACACGTACATTTAAATACTTTTTGTTACCAATATCCCATTATGATCAATCCAAAACCTGCGCTCAATACCTTCCTTGACTTGTGAGATTAGCTTACAGTACGAATTGTCGAATGGAGCTATAACTTTTATTTGCTCTAATATGTTAGACTCCACCCTGGTAATGAAATATAGCGCCATGAAAACCTCCTTCTGACTCAAGCCGTCAGCCACGTTATTACGTCTTCCTGGTTTATGCTCCCATATAAAGTCATATCCAGTAAAAAAACTCTAGCCATCGAGCTTATTTTGCGGGCAACTTCTTTTGGGTCTTGAGAAATGTGTTGGCAACATTTTTAGTACGAACGACGAACCTAGTCCCGAACAAATATACTAGCCATTTCTCAAGGCAATGACCTATTGCATGCATCTCTTCTCCTTCTCATGTGTCGAGTACTGTTGCTTCAAACTGTTAAACTTTAGACTCCCAATGCTACGGGATGATCCTCCTATACTAGGACTCCACCAGTGACTTTATTTGATGCATCTATATGTACCTCAAATAGAAGATCAAAACCCAAATAGCTTCAACATAGGTTTGGTTGAGATAGCAGCTTTAAATACCTCAAATGCCTCCTCAAATACATCTGACCAGCAATATTCTCACTTTTTCTTTAGCAATTCCATCGATGGCACTGCTTTCTTTAAGTATCCCACTATAAACCGCTTATAGTAGTTAGACAGCCTGAGAAAACTCTATAACTCTTGTACTGTCATAGGAATCTGCCACTTAACTATTTCCTTCACTTTCTTTAAATCCATCCTGACCTAATCCTTGCTCATCAAGTGACCCAAGAATCTGATCTCCGACTATGCAAATTCATAATTCTCCATCTTCACGTAGAGCTTGTGTTGGCTTAATCACTCGAACACTTTCCTAAAATGTTTCATATGTTCTACCATATCAGTGCTGTACACTATGACATCGTTGAGATACCCCACAACGAACTTGTCAAGGAAGTCATACAACTTGTTGTTCATTAGGTTTCAAAATGTTACAGGAGCATTAGTTAATCCAAATGGCATGACTAAGAATTCGTATAATCCATATTGAGTCACGAACATTTTGTTTTGCTTATCCCCCTCGATTATTTGTACTTGCCAATACCCACTCTGAAGATCAAGTTTCATGAAAACCGTAGCCTTTGACAATCTATCTATTAAATCTTCAACTAAGTGAACATGATACTTGTTTTTTATTGTTACCTTGTTCAAGGCTCGATAGTTTACGCACATCTAAAGTGTTCTATCTTACTTCTTCTAGAACATTTCTGGAATATGAGTGTGCGACTTGTTATAATGGATCCTATTGATAGTACAGAGAACGGATTGGGGCACCGTATGGGGCTTTGGAAGCTTGGACTAACCCTACCTTCAACAATTCACTAAGTTATTTTCGAAGTTCCCTCAACTCCAACAGGGACATCCTGTATGGGACATGTGCAGGTGGTATTGCTCTAAGAGCCAACTTCATCCTGTGATTAATCTCTCGACTAGGGGGAAGAGTAGTAGGCAAAATTTTCGACATCACATCTTGAAACTCCCTTAATAAACTTGGAACCACACCAGAGATTTCCATCATATAGTCTTTATCAATCTCCTATATGGTAGCAAGATAGGTCTCTATACCTTTCTTTAACCCTTTCTCGGCCAACATATGTGATGGTTTTTTTTTTAATTTTTGACACCTTAAACCCCAACTTATGCACCATCTTTTTCGCAACAGAAGAGTGTGTCACACCCATATCCAAAATTGTGGTTACCTTATTCCCATTGAGTTGTATTATATTGTACATTTGCTTGTCAAAAGGATTGGATTCACCTTTAACTGCATTCAAAAAGGCAATTAGATTTATTGTGGCTTTCGAATCTTCTTCTTCTTCAGTAATCAAGGTGTTTATCTTCTCTTTCATTGGACATTCTCTTGCAAAATGTAGACCACTGCATAAGTAACAAGTAAGTTTGCCTTTTTTGACGTCTCCCCACTCCTGAAGCCAACATTTTTTTTACTTTTCCCCTTAAAATCTCCTTTATTAGAGTCTTTCTTCTTTTTCCCCTTGTTTTTATCCTGTTGGGATTAGCCTTTGCCCTTGGAAGAAGTAGAGGAGCTTGCTTTAGTTTCCTTTGACACTAAAAAATTTACTAAGGCATCAATAGCTATGATTGCGCCAACCACATCCTTCACATTTGCTTCCACAACTACATTTGTGCCCATGGTTGTAATCGAAAAAAAGGTTGAAGAGTTTTTCCTCATCTAACATATTATCAATATCCAACAATAGAGAGCTAAACTTTTTAACTTAGTTTCTTACTAATCAATATTGTTTTAAATTCTTCAAGGAATCCTTCACAAGCCAAGAAGTATTTATTGAATATAATTGATCCTTTAACTCCTTCTTCATCTTATCCCATGTATCAATGGGAGCTCTACCCATACTGGTTTCTGCAGAGGTCCTCATTCTCCACCAAAACTTGGCATCTCCATCAAAGTACATAGTCATCATATTGACCTTTTCAACATTAGGTACCTTAGTAGCCACAAGGTATTGCTGCATATCCTATAGAAAGTTCACGTGCTCCTTCGTGTTTCACACACTTTTGAAAAGCTTGGGTTCACGCACCTTCACCAAGATGCTCTCAACATATTCAACATCCTGTGTTACAATAGAACGCCTTAGGATCGTCATCTTGAACCTATTCTCCTCTAGTTCCCTCATCAAATTTGTTATTGATGTTGCAATTATTGGTTCTGCTCCTCCAACATCTTGAACTAAGTATTATAGGAAATGACCTCTTCCTCACCTTTAGGAATTGACCTATGAGTGCATCCACTCTATTGACATGCTACATTAAATTGCTGCCTCCTACCATATGGAAGTGTGACTCTAATAACAGTTGTTACAAAATTTTTCTAAGCACCAAACTTATACTGCAAGTTATGCCTACTCCTTTGCGTGATAATCTCCATCAAAGTTTCTTGAATTGAGGGTTTGAATAGAGTTTGGATTGGTATTTTTTCTGTTCATTCCATTTGTGATTAATCACATTACATATTGATTTTCTCTTACGTAACTTGGCCTACATACTTTTGGGTGAGTTATCTTTACTTGATATTAATATCCATTCAAAATCTCTAGCCATATGATGTGGAGCATTAGCTAAATGATAATATTATATCACTTCATCTCTTGCACCTAGTTATATAAAATCATGTAAAACTTTAGATTTTTGACATTTATCACTACTTAACTTCTTACACTATGTTATGAAAAACACTAGAATTGTGCTTTGTTAGGTTTAAGCTTTATCTTTTTTTAATCATTATAGATTATGCATTATAAGTCAAAGAATAAATGTAAGTTCGTTGACTATGTTAAATTAAAAATTTTTCTATTTTTGTGGGTTAATGGTTATCATGTAGACTTTATGGATATAGAGAAATCTTGGAAGATGCTTTATTTCTTGTGCGTGATGTAGGGTGCTTTTATGGTTTTGTGAGTTCTCTAGCTTTTTAATCTTGATAATTTTGTTAGCTTGTTTCATTACTATTTAATTTCAGCATCAAAGTTGTTAGTTTTTGAGTGGATTGATCCTTCAATATGAGAAATAGCTTTAGGCATCATCCATAGTCTATTGAAGAATATAAATAACTTAGAAGAAAATAAATGTTGAATTGAAAATAAAAACTATGAGTATTGTATTGTTAGTGTTGTTATTATGGATATAGGTGTATAAGGAATGGTGAAATTAAAGACAAAGGTGAGACCTTTCATATGTTATCCATAAAGACTCTTTTCATATGTTATCAATAGTTTTGTCTATGTTTAAGGTTTCTTAATGATAAATCAATCTCATTAAATTAACTTTCTCTTATACGATTATATAAGTTCATGGCCCCATATAAGAGATTTGAGTATGTGAATTTATTTGAAATATGTGTAATTATGATGTATACTAAAATGACATGATGTATGCTAAAATGACATGATGATATATATATATAGTTTTACATTTTATATTATGTGCCCCGCACCAACCCATGCTTAGCTATTTAATAGTTGTAATATTTAGAAAAGCATGTTCTATTTATATATGTGTATGTGATACCTAGAATCATTAGCCAAGAATGATTGATACCTACCAATTTGTTTAAAGTAAAAAGTTCCCAAAAAACTTCTATCTTTGTAAGCAAAAACTTAAGACTCCATATATATATATATTCCCCGAAGCCTTTGATCTTATCCTCTCTATTCTTGCTTTTGCATCATCCTAACAAAAATAGCAATAAATAATCATAGTTATCCCAATCCTCAAAATTAATTTAAAACCTGTAAATCTTTGTCATTGATCAATAACTATAACATTTATTTAAGTTATGATTTGTCTTTTCATTAGTAGTTAAGGTTTGGCCTCGATTTCTCAACAATGTTATCATAAATATCTTTTAATCTATAACTTGATTAAAGCTGTTTGATTATTAGTATATGGATTTTGTAATTCAATATAAAATTATTGCAAACCCTAATTACTAAATTGAATTATATTTAAAATTTAAGAAATCAAAATTTTATAAGTTTAAAAATTGGATTAATTTCTAAAAATTTAGAATAATATGGGTAGTGAAACTCTTTAAAAATTCATTAAGAATAATTTGAATATGTTCATAAAATATGGAAATTTTAAACATCTCTTCTACAAACCATAATTTTGTAGGAAAAAATTAGATGTGTTTCGTTTTCTTTGGTAAACCAGCCCGGTCACTATCCCTAAAACTACCAATCATGCTTGTGTTTTAAAACTATGAAACCCCTACAACACTTGTTTTGGCATGCTTAAGGGCCTGAGGTTGTGAATGGGAGCTTGTGATAATGGGATATTATTGAAGTTATATGATCATGGTGGTAATTGTATGGCAAGGTGTTGAGTTGTTGCTTGATTTTCATGCTTCTAGTTTGATGAGATAGAACATAATGTTGGTGATGGAGTTACAGACTATAAGAGGCTTGATTGAAGTTGGCTTTTATGATGGCTATTGAAGTAGCAGATGCATAAAGAAGACAATTGTGAATAAGCAAGACTGGCAACTATAGGAGTTAGTCGGAGAAGGAAGAAACTACTAGTGACAAAGAATGCTTTAAGACACAATGATATGAGGTGGAGAAGCTGGACAAAATGATTGGCAAAAGGCATCTATTGATGGCATCTTGAAGATATCCTGAAAGGAGGTAGGTGGCTGCAACTTGAAGAAAGCAACGATTTCCATATCTCACCACCTTCTCTTGTTAGTGAAGCTACTAAAGTTAAAGATAGGTGAAACTAACTAAAGTTGAAGGAGGCAATAGATGAAAAAAAGGGGCTGGAGTTTTTCCCCCCCTAAGATTTGAGATGCTATGGTTTCATGTTTTGTGAAGTTATGGTTTCCTAACTTGAATAAGGGTGGTGTTTGATAGTTGGGTTATATTTTTATTGAATAAAAGTAATTCATCAAATGAAATAAATGGAAATACAAATCGGATCAAAAGGGCAACATAAAGCAGCTAAGAGATGAACTCTAGGTCAAACACTATTAGG
This sequence comes from Erythroxylum urbanii, assembly GCA_027568935.1. NCBI lineage: Eukaryota > Viridiplantae > Streptophyta > Magnoliopsida > Malpighiales > Erythroxylaceae > Erythroxylum > Erythroxylum urbanii. Next base: position 22,632,323 of record JAOQML010000006.1, on the reverse strand, counting down.
ATTAGCCATTACAAGGCAAAGATTGATCAAATGGTATCAAATAGGAAAATGAATTGTCGTGCTCAAATTGTCATTAGAAGAGTTCAGGAGATTTTCTATTCCATAAGAATTTTGTTGCTAAATTTGTGTTTGTCTTTATATAACTGAAAATGCATTATGATGTTTGTTGATAGTGCTCCTAAAAAGGTCCTATGGAGAATTGGTAACATATTTGAAAGTTATGATATTCCTTTTATTCCAAATACCAGCAACTATGTATACAATAGCCATGAAAACTAAACATCTATTTCCTTTATGCTTATGCTTGATTTGAGTGCTCCATACTGTGATATCAGCCAAACAATTGGAGGGTCTATTATACCATAATGTTCCATTAAGGATTTCCATATTTTATTTGAATAGGGGTAAGAGAAGAACAAATGGTTACGAGATTCATCTTGAGCTTTGCACAAGGAACGCCAATTTAGGATTTGCAAATATTTACCAATCCTATCCATATTAGCCAACTTTAGTTTGAATGCTCACTATAAAGTATGTGAATGTTTGGGGTTATCGTTCTTACTGATCGTGTAGTTCGAGCTTTTAAAAGTTATAATCCCTCAAATACTGCAAGCGCACAGGTTATGACTATATTATAAGAGGTTTTGATCTCACGAGGAGGGGGATTAATCTAATCCTAAAATCTAAAGCCAATAATAGATAAAACTCAAAATAAACAATGCAAAAGAAAGTAATCATTAGAATTGAAATCCACCACCTAAAATCAGAAATTAAACATGAAGGAATAAACAATTGAGCAATAAGCACTCACAATGGAAATCAACCAAAGAGTTAACCAAGTTATGAGAAAAGGGATTTTACTTATCATTAATGCTAAACTAGTCGATTATGTGTCAATGGAGTGTCGGTTCTAGATTGTCCTAAGGCTGATCACTCTCGCTCGAGTTATAACCATTAGACCTTAAATTGTAAACCCTTAATCAGATTATAGAATTTGCAATCTCTCAATTAACAAATTATCCAAAACCTAATTAGATCTCAAGCACTCTAATAAATTATTAAAACATCACACAGGATCTCTCTCTGCACATTTACTAATATAATTTATCACAGTTTCTATTAAATCACCTAACTCTCATTATTCTAATTTAATCGTATTTTATTCAGTTCACCTTCTGAGATTATTACCAAATTATACAGAAATGTAATCAAATCACGACACTCATCCAATAAACACAATCGACTAGATTATCATTAAATCAAAATAAAATCCCAAAGAAGAGTTAGAACATCATCATCATTTTACTATCTATCATCATACCATCCATCCTAACTTTATACATGAATAAAATTGAAACGAAAAGGAAATAGACACTTAGAATGGACGATCTTGGAAGGCAACAACGTTGCAAACCTCCTGATCTACGAAGCATGTCGAGACCACTTCTTCTTCCTCTTCCTTTTCCTCTTCTCTTCGTCTTCCTCTTTCTCTCTTAAGGGTTTTCAATAGTGGTTGCACAAAAGCTCTCTTTTCTGTACCTCTTTATGTTCTTTTTATACTCTTTTATGTTTTGGGTAACCCTATAATTTTTTCGAGGTCCAAAAAGTTCAAAAAATTCGACGAAACATGAAGTTTGTGAACATCTGCTTGACGCAGGCCACGATTATGGCTCACATCTGAGCCTTCTGTCATGATTGTGGGCCATTCCCTGATCTTCTGTCACGATTGTGGCATGCAGGTCACGATAGTGGGCCAAACCTGGAGCTTTTTCCTCTGAAACTCCTTCGCTTTTTGATATTGACCTTAAAACACTAACAAACATATCAAGGTATCTCAAAAATATAATATTTAAGCTCAGAGACTTGTACTAACCCATAAAACAATTAAAACACAAATGAATCACAAACTTACACAATTTTAACTTAAACACATACCAAGTGATTGAATTAACTGCTGAACACATATCAAACTATGCCCTAAAACATGATGCAATTTACACTTATCACTTACACCATACCATATGATGCTAAGGAACTTGGGGTGCTTTATTATATAGACAAGTCTAGTTGAACGTGTAAAGAAATAACCAGAATGTTCTAGGTTCCATAAGATTTTTTTTACTTACCCTGCCAGTCAGAAATTAGATATTGACTAAATTAGAGAGGTGGTGCAGTTTCCATTATGAGATTAATTCAGAATTGTTAGCTTATGAGCTACATTTACACTTCCATCTATATGATTTTTGAAGAATTGAAGATCAAGAACTGAATGGAAAGGCTCTTGATTGAACCAAGGATCAGTCAAGAAGATAAAAGCTTTCCAAATGCCTATTTGATAGTTGCATTGAGGCTTGAGTTTTTCTCTAGCCTTTCTAATGTGCTTCATTAAAGCTGATTCATTCTTAGGGATATGGAAGTCCTATATGTACTTATCTTTGATATAGAAGGAATTAATCCATTTTACCCATTAGGATTGTTTATCTTGGATCAATCTCGAAACCTTCTTAGCAATTATGGATAGATTCATCAACCTGGAATTCATGATACTAAGGCGCCCTTGCTTATGAGGTAAGCAAGTTTATGCCTATTTAGCTTTTCCTACCTTAAAGTCTAGTCTATATCCAAAACAAAGAAGGTCTCTAAAAATTCTATCAATTCTCTTGGTAATATATTTGGGAGTGACTAACTGGGATCCCTAATGAAGTGCTATAGAAGAAAGAAATGAGTTAATGAATTATGATGTACCAGCAATAAAGAGTTCCCTATGACTCCAGTAACTGAATCTGTTGGTAATTCTATTTATTATGAATTTGTAGTCATTAAAGGAGGGATTCACTGATGATATAGGTATTTTAGATATGATATAGATAGCTACTGAATCTTGAAACCATAAATAGAAGCAAGAGTAGAAGCTATGCTAGAAGAACCTTTGAAAATGTAGTGAGCACTTTTGTTGTAGTTGATAGAAAGACTAGACAAGTTGGTGAAAAGATGAAGGGTAATTTTAAGATATGTGACAAAACTTACAATCAGTATTGGAGAATAACAAAAGATCATCAACAAAGCACAAACTAATAATGTTTAGCTTTTTGCATTTATCATGAAACTTTAACTTGGGATCTCTATCCACCATTTTAATTAGCAGTTTGTTGAGAACCTCCATAGCAAGTGAGAAGAGATAAGGGGATAGGGGGTCACCTTATTTGATTCCCTTTTCCCCTTTAATAATCTATTTTAGGAACTCCATTTATTAAGATCTTGAATGAAACTATGTTGATGCGTTAGTATATCTAAGTGATGAAAGCTATTGGATATCTGTATGTATGAAGAACATTGATGATGAAGGTCCAATCCAGTATATCATATGCTTTCTGAAAGTCTACTTTCAAAGCACAATTCTTGTGACCTTTTTTCCTAGTGTAATGCTTAAAAAGGTTTTGCACAATTGAAATGTTATCTTCTATGGATCTTCCAGGAATGTAGGCTCCTTGATTATGGCCTATATAGTTTGGGATGATAACTTTCAATCTAAGTGATAAAACTTTATAGAAGACTTTATAGATAGTGTTGCAACAAGCAATAAGGTGATAATCTCCAAAGCTAATTGAATTGTTACCTTTAGGGATTAATATGATTAGAATGCTATTAATTTCTTTTAATAGCTTGCCTCTATTGAAGAACTCCATCAAAACATCCACTAACATCTTGTTAGTGATATACCATGCTTTAAAGAAAAAATTGGTATTGAAACCATCAGGGCTAGGGGCATTCTTAGGGTGTAGGGATTTAAAAGCTTGATTGATCTCCTACACGGTGATTGGAGCTAAAAGAGTGTTGAACTCCTAATTAGAAATATGATCTTGAGCTATTTCTTTGATGAGCCTAGATGAAGATTTAGCAATGGGTGCTGAAACCAAAGAGATTGGTAAAGTGATCTTCACTAGCCTTAATAATTAGAACTTATGAGTCCAACATGGATCCTAAATTATCAAATGGAGTGGATTTTGTTGGAAGTATTCCTAGAGGAGATGGACTTATGGAAGAAAGTGGAATTTTGATCTCTATATTGCAGCCAATCAACCCTTGATCTTTTCTTCAAAAGGGAATTATGGAACTTCAAGGCATGAGAATAGTTTCTTAAAGTTTGTTTCTCCCTGATCAATAAGTGAGTTAGAGGAAGGATTTCTATAGATAGCTAATTGAGTAGTGTCTAGCACTTTTGTCAAGGCATGAGAATAGTTTCTTAAAGCTTGTTTCTCCCTAATCAATAAGTGAGTTAGAGGAAGGATTTCTATAGATAGCTAATTGAGTAGTGTCTAACACTTTTGTTGCAGTAGAGATAAGATGATAAATATTCCCAATGTTCTAGTTATGGAGCAACTTGATCTCATTCTTTATGGATTGGAGTTTCCTTATGAGGATGAACTTTTTGAAACTAGAAAAAGGAGCATTAGAACCCCTCTCTACCACTTTAAAGAAGCCTATATGACAAATAATAAAGTTAATAAATCTGAAAGGACAACGTGAGGAATTGGGCCATCTGAGGATAGTTATAATGGGAGAAGGATCAGAGAGCTTGGAATTGGGAAACAGAGAAAGGAGTGGGAAAATTTCTGCATCTAGTCTAAATTAGCTAGGTGATCACAGGTTTATGTATGATAAGTTTTAATATTTTTAACTTCGATAATACTGCAAGCGCACAAGTTGTTCGCGTAGTACCTAAGGTATCGATCCTACGAGGAGGATCAATCTAATCCTAGAATCTAAGGTTAGAAAGTATTAAACATATATTTGACAGAGAATAAATTTAAACACGAGAACTAAATAAATCAAATAAACCAAATCAAATAAGAAAACAATAATTGACGATTAACACTTAACGAAAACAACCACGACAACGATTAACAATTTCAATTTAAAAAATTAACAACAATTAATGGAAATTGATTGATTTGTTGAACAATGATAGCATACCCTAGAATTCAACCCAGTGAGTTAACCGAAAGAGAGAAAGGGAAAATTATTTATCTTTAATGCCAACTTAATCGATTATGATTTATCAAATTAATGGTTCTAGATGATCCTAGGGTTAATTATTCTCTCTCAAGTTATAATTGAACCCTAAAGCATACACCCTAATCAGATTATGCGAAGTAGTAATCTATCAATTAAAAAACGATCCAAACCTAATCAGTTCTTAAGTTCTCTAATAAACAATTGGAAACTTATATGTGATCTCTCTACATAATATTTACCAACTTGATTTAATTCTGAATCGATTAAATTACCTAACTCTCGTTAGCCTAATTTAATCATTTTTTCTCTATTCACTCTCTCAGTTTATTATTGAGATATGAAGTGCAGAATTAGACCACAATTAATTCAATAAACACATAAAACAATCAGATTTTATTAAATCAAAAATAATATTCCAAAGGTGACTATAAAACAGCAATCATAATTCAATTCTATCATCAAACTATATATCCCAATTCTATAATCAAATAAAACTAAATACATAGGAAATAAAACTCGAATGGATGATGTGAGGCCATGACTTTGGAAAGTTTCTTATTTCGGGAAGCGCGTTGAGTCTGTGTCATCTTCCTCTTCTCTCTTCCTTCATCTCTTTCTCGATATCTCAAAGTTATCTCTTTAGGGTTCATCGTGATGGCTGATCAAAAGCTCCCTCTTCTTTTCTTTTTGTTCCTTAAATACATTGGCAGCCCTAGGATTCATTCGGGGTCGAAATGGTCCTAAAAGTTCCTCGAAACTTGATGTTTTTACTTGTTTTCGTGTCTGCCATATGCAAGTCATGATTGTGGCCATCGTCTAACCTCTCTGTCATGAGCGTGGCCCAAATGCCACGATTGTGGCCTTTTTTAGACCTCTCTGTCACGATCGTGACCAAAGTGCCACGATCGTGGCCTAGGGCATGATGGCTCATATCTCTCTGTCACGATCGTGGCCTATTGTATAACGATTTTGGGTCATAGTGTCAGCCCTAAAGTCTCTGAAACTTCTCTATTCTTCTCCGTTAACCCCTTAAACAATAACAAACACATCAAGATTGTAACATCCCCTCACCAATTGGAAAGGGCATTTTGGTCAATTTGGAATGGGTTAGGGTTTTTAAAGTGTTTTTGACAT
>JAOQML010000006.1:22569283-22581779 GCA_027568935.1 Erythroxylum urbanii | reverse complement strand
AAGTCTATCCCAAATCCCAAATGTGAAATAGCTTAGAGAAAACTCATGGGAAGACCGCACTTTTTTCTTTATTCGGTTAGGTCCATTTTTGCCCGGCACTTTAGTTCCTTTCCCGAGAGGATGGCTCCTCCCTTTAGGTTGAATTTCCTTCATCTTATTAACAATTATATAAATGTATATAAAGAATTTCTCAAAATAATATTTAATATTAACATAGATAATATACAGTACCAATACTAAAATGAATAGGAGTTATGGTACAATTTTCGCAACTTTGATAAGGAGTCTATAAAATTTATGGTTATTTATTTCACATATGATAGCAAAATAAAAAGATTCCTAAACAACGAAGGCGTTTCCGTACTCGTGAGATGTAAATCCTAAATTACCCTCTCCCTACAACTGTCGACTGTTGTCATTTCCCCATGCTAAAATGCCTAAAACCTAAGCAGAACAGTTATTGTAGTGGTGGACTTTTAATTACATTGAGCTCTCGCTCTCTTAATTGAAACAGCAACGATGATGTCGGAGAAGAAAATCGCCGATCGGTATCTAAAGCGAGAAGTGCTCGGTGAAGGTACTTACGGTGTCGTTTACAAGGCCATTGATATTAAGGTAACCCTGTTTCTCTTTCTCTTTTCCTCTTTTTAATTTTCCTTTCTCAAGGCATTGGAGAAATTGCGAGAAATGGAACCAAAATTTTGACGTTTTCCGTATTCCAATTTCAGTTGGGTTGTGTGAAAGTGGGGTGGGATTCAAATAGAGAAAGAGAAACTAGAACTTGGATTGTAGCATACGATTTTAGTTGCATAGCTTTGACCACAATGTTAGTCACTTTTTTATGAGATTAACCTAATGTCTTCTGCAGTTCTCATCTCTGTCAATATTCACAACAGCTCAAGTATATTGGTCTCTTGTGCGTTATTTGTTGTTTTTTTTTTTTTCGCAACTCGCATTTCCATTAGAATGATATTGGCCTCTTAACTCTTCTTATGCATAGCTTTGGATATTGGTAGACTGGAAATACAGTTGCAATCAAGAAAATTCGGATTGGAAAACAGAAGGAAGGAGTAAACTTTACTGCACTCAGAGAGATTAAACTTCTTAAGGAGCTCAAAGATCCTAATATAATCGAGTTGATTGATGCTTTTCCTCACAAGGGCAACTTGCATCTTGTCTTTGAGTTTATGGAGACGGACCTTGAAGCAGTCATTCGTGATCGTAATATTTTCCTTTCACCAGCTGACATAAAATCATATTTTCAGATGACATTGAAAGGACTGGCTTATTGCCACAAGAAATGGGTTTTGCATAGGTACTTGATTTGTAATGGGAATCATCTCTTTTAGATTGATGAATTACAGCTTTTCACTGAGATTTGCAGCACTCATGGTTTACAGGGACATGAAGCCAAATAATTTGTTGATAGGACCTGATGGTCAACTTAAACTTGCAGATTTTGGTTTAGCACGTATATTTGGAAGTCCAGATCGCAAGTTCACTCACCAAGTATGCATCTTAAGTTTATTTATTTTCTATCTTGCTTTAACTGTATAACTAAAATATACTTTTGAAAATAGATATACAGATTATTTCTTAAAGTAATGTTTCCCTTTCCAAAACCATGTTTGGAGCTGTGAGAATTTGTCATTTGGTGCATGCATGGAAGCTTGCAGTATTATCTTGATGTTTTTGTGTACGACCAGCTGTTACGTGATGATGACTGTGAAAGTAGACAACAGTTCTTCCTGTTTTCTTTCTTGTTGTGTTGCCTTAGTGCTCTTATCACAACTCTTCTATGCACTAAGATATTCAGCTCTTATCACAACTCTTCTATGCACTAAGATATTCAAGCCACTTAAAGTTACAAGTTCATGACAATTCTTAACAGGTATTTGCTCGTTGGTATAGAGCACCTGAACTACTATTTGGCACCAAGCAGTACGGTGCTGCAGTTGATGTTTGGGCTGCAGCATGTATATTTGCTGAACTTCTTACTCGTCGACCATTTTTGCCTGTGAGTCTTTTTAGTCAATTTTCTATCCACATATCATTTTTCTGCCGTTAAAGATGCTTATTCTCTATCATTTTCATTGCTTTGTACCTACTATTCTCTCCTGTGATCTTTCTGTCTTGGGCAGGGTGCAAGTGACATTGACCAACTAGGGAAGATTTTCCAGGCTTTTGGGACTCCATCACCCTCACAGTGGCCAGATTTGGAATATCTTCCTGATTATGTTGAGTATCAACCTGCTCCTGCACAGCCTTGGCGTACATTGTTTCCAACAGCTAGTGATGATGCCATAGATCTGTTATCAAAGATGTTCACCTATGATCCAAAGGCAAGAATTTCTGCACAACAGGCATTAGAGCATAGGTATATACAACTGTCCTGGTTGTGAAGTCTACATCTTGCAACTTTCTTCCCCTGATTTTCATTCTTGCCTAGGTACTTCTCTTCTGCTCCTCTGCCTACCGAGCCAGCCAAGCTTCCTAGACCAGTTCCCAAGCGAGGATCTCAGAGTTTGAGGGCTTCAGACTTGAATCGTCTGGAAGGTCCCACTGTTTTGTCACCCCCTAGAAAGACAAGAAGAGTAATGCCGGACCGTGATGGTTTTGAAGGAAATGCAATCCCAGTTGATAAGAATGTTCATGGTGGTGAAATGAGACAGGCTGCTGGGCATTACACTGGAAACAGTGATCAGTTTCCGATGTCTGTAGACTTTTCTGTATTTGGAAGTAGACCAATGAGCAGGCCAACAATTAACAGGTAAATTGTTGAAAAGTCACAAACTTGGTGCTAATTTGTTGTAACGGAAGAATAGTTGAGAATACCTATTATGGATTGGATTTAAGGTTTACTTTCAATACTAGGTTGAATTTAAATTGTCTGAATCTAACTAGGTGACAGGGTGTGTAATTGGTGTCATCAACTTTGTGGGGCTTGACTGATACTTGATGATTGAATTAGCATCTGGTCAAAGTTCATTTTAAAGTTCCTTCCATTTTAATCATACTATATGAATTCTGTTTCATCTGGAGATTAGAAATTCAATTTTAGAATGGGTGTTGGAGAAAGTCAATTTAGTTGAACCCTTACCTAAGTGTTCGTCTTGGGTCAAATTATTACCTAGGTGGGATGAGTCTGGGATTTAGAAATAGGATTAGCCCCTATGTTGTAACTCAAAATTGGTCCAATAAGTCCCTTTTAGAAATTTTTTTTTTTTTTTGGCAATCAGCTGTCACTTGTTATGTGTTGCGTTTCTTGTAGTTTGAAACTGCCCTTTGCATGGAATTGTTGAATTGCGTCCTTCCCTTGGAAGAGTTAAATTCTTGGAGATGAAGAAGTATAATGTAAAATGGAATTCTGCTCATTTTAAGTTCTTTGAGGGTTTTTGAGCAAGACTTGTTTTGCATTTTAAAATCAAGTGTCTCTTTTGTTCTATTAATCTAGAATTGTTTGAAATTAATATGTCATACAGTATTTGTCGAAGAATAATAAAATACTACTCTATTTCTAAAGGTGATCATTTTTATTGCTTTTGATATTATACCTCATTTCTTTAAGTAAATTTATACATGATTCGGATTGCGTACTATCGTATTAACATGAAACGTGGGTTAATTTTGAACATTTGCCTTCTCACCCATGATGTTAAATACATTGGAAAAGCCAATTGTTACTCCTTTAGTGGCTGAAGATGCATGCATTACAACAGATACGAGAGTATGCTTTTTTCAAATTTAATTTTGCATCTTTATGAGATGGGCTTAAATGCAAGATATTTGAAAGACATTGATTCCTCTTTCCTTTGTCTAAATGTTACAGTTTTGTGGGAGTTGGGACTGGAAATAGTTTCCATGGGTTAGATTTTTTGTGATATATGTGGAATCATTTTTATTTTGTCCAATTCATTCGTTCATTGCTGGTAATTATTCAGGCAGCTCCTACCAAGTTTTGCAAGTTTTGTTCATTGAATATTTGCAAAATGGAACAAAACAAGTTTTGATTTTCTTGTGGATGGATTCATGAATTTAATGAATGTTGCTGTCAATTATAAGTTGAATATTGAAAAATGCTGTAGGAGGTGGATTATTGAAAACCAGAGCTTTTGTTTTCTTTGCCGGTTGGTTGGAACATAGCCTTGATTTTTGTATTATCTTTTTCATTAGATTACATGTGTTTCAAGTCATGGCACTTTTAGCCTTCTTAGTTCTCCCTGTAATGGCACTTTTGTAGTTCAATCATTTTCTTCTCCCTTATACAGTGCTGATAGATCACATTTGAAGAGGAAACTAGATCTGGAATTCCAGAACCCTGAATGATAACTGCCTACACAGATTTTTGGCACTCCTGTGGATGGCATATCATTGTTTCTGGACGCGAATTGAAGAGATATGCAGGGACTTCGTCAAGTTTGTTGTAATTATTTGCCATAGCATCCTGCAATTGGCATAGAAGAGTGCTTTTGGCTAATTTTTTCTCGAGACTGCAGAGAAGCTGATGAATATCTTATCGCATATCTGATGATGTGGCTTATATTGTTGTTAAAAATACAAGTGTAAAGAGTTGAAGAATTTGCAACACTAGTATATTATTCTTTTGGAATTTTGACTTAGGCCTAATTCATGCCCACGTAAATCATCTAATTGTTGACCATTTTGGGGCTAAGGAGCTGACTGCAATTTAAGATGACTCGCAGTTTTGTTTTTGTGTTCATCATGGAAGCGCAGATTCTCGATATGGAAACAATATCTTCGCTAAGTAGGTGGGTGTTTGACACTTTCACGTCTTCACGGAATGAAATAGTGACTTTTAGGGTACAATTTTAGTTGTCGAAAGTTTAAACAAACAATGTTATGCTTATCCCAAAGTCAGCTACATTTTGTTTGATTGGCCTTTTCATACTGTAAAAACGTTTTATCATTCAAAGAGATGGGCATAACGTATAACGGACGTGGTCAGGATGGTGCGAAAGGACAGAATGAAAGAAAGGCAAAATAACATGAGATTACAGTAATCTTCTTTATAGACAAAGCAGCTTCATGATATCATAGGAATTGCGGCCTCATGAACTCTCCTAGAAGCATCCTGTGCCTAAACGAAGAGTACGAGACAGAATGAGAAAACGGAGCATATACTATAGATAATGATGGGGCGTGAGACGAGAGATTTTAACTGGATTTAATAAAGTATACAGACGTCAATGAGTATTCTAAAATCTTGTTATTATTTATGTTAAGGCCTCTTGATTTTTTATGAAAGAAAGAAAAATAGTAATATGAAAACAGTAGCTTACTTCCTTTTCCCATTTGGTGCGCATGGTGATGACGAGAAGAGACACAACTTGCACGGTGAGTGCACATATGACCCCCAGCCAAAGTCCCTATATAACCATTTTAAAGAAAAACAAAAAATAGGATCGAAATATATTCCATATGTTTTTTTTTTCCCTAAGAAAAAAGAAATGCATGAACCGTTACCTTTCCGCCAATGTGGAGGACAAAAGCTAACAGAATTGCACTCGGAAGTCCCACTAAATAGTAGGATCCCAGATTTATATATGCACCAATCTTCTGCCAGCCACACCCTCTAGCGGTACCTAATTAGTTAATAGGAAGCTTAACCTCATTAGCCTAATAGGCATATATACAATATGAAAACAAAAAACAAAAAACAAAAAAACAGAGGACCAACTAGACCTGAAAGAACTCCTTGGATACCATCCAAGAGATTAGATGCTGCAATAATAGGTTGCATGGCTGCAACATATCTTATGACTTGTATTTCATTGCTATAAGCATAGCCCCAGATGTTTCGAATTCCTATCAGGACTGAACCCACCATTATCCCCTCGCTAATGGCCATCACAATTACCACATATATGGCCATCTGTGCCCGCTTGTAACGTCCTGCTCCTAATTCGTTGGAGACCCGAATGCTATGCACGAAAACACATTATTATAACCTTTTTAAAACCCTCTATTCTTTTTTTTTCTTTGTAGCACTTGCAATTACTCACCTCACAGCATTGCTCAGTCCACCAGGAATCATCCAAATTGTCGAAGCTGTATTAAGACTGCAAACAGTTTTAACAGGTCAGAAGAAAATCCAAACCTCAAGTGGTTTGAAACTGATAATACTGGAAACTAACCAAATGGAGAGCACTGATGTTTCTAATTTTGCGTTAGGAAGAAGACCCGATAAGAGAACCATCATTTCAAATGACCACATCTCCAAGCTGTTCAGAATCATACAAGAGAAAAGAAATCAGAACCAGCTCTGTGATGGTAAACCGATTCTTTCTTTAACATTTAAGCTCTTAATTACCAAACCATGACAGCTGAAGGAACAGCGAGCCTCAGAAATATGGGAATGTCCCTCAAGCATTCCTTGGAGAAGCCTGTCCAAGTTTTCGTGCACAAAGAAGATAACTTGACGTAAATTGCCAACAACAATACGTTGATCCAATAAGAAAAGCAATTTGCCAAAGCAGCTCCTCTCATTCCAAGGCCAACTTTGAATACCAGAATCCAACAAACTGGGAGGTGAAGTAAAGCTATAATCCCAGAGCAAACCATCATAGGAAATACGATGTTCTGTGCCTGTAAGAATTTAACGAGGCATTGAAGAAGACCATATGCGAAAATGGATGGAATCAAGAAGCGGGCATATGTTCCAGCTTCCATTGCTATCTCTTCGTCTTGGCCCAGAGCCACTAAAATTGATCTTGTATTTGCCCAAATGACGGCTAAAGGTACGCTGACAAGTGAAAGAACAAACATGGCTCTCTGTGTGTGTATACCTAGCATATGATATTGCCTTGCTCCATATGATTGACCACAAAATGTATCAAGAGCACTTGCCATTCCCAACTGTTCGATCAAAGAGACACATCAATTCACACTTTGGTTACGGTAAAAAAAATCCCATAATTCTTAAAAAGCAAAGTTTGGGGGTGACGGATGTTTTGATTCTTGAATCATATATCGACTCCATACTAAGACAGACTTGCTTGTTTAATGGTGCTCCGTTTGTTAATTTATAGTTATATGCCTTAATAGATGTTCCGATTTGTGCCTGGGTCTCTTTTCAAGATAAGGAAAATTGTTTCATATCGGTCTTAATTTCCAGCTTAAATACGAACGAAGAAAACGGTTGACTGTTATAAGAACGAGGTCAAAAGTAAAAATATAAAAATAAATTAAGAAGCCAAACCATAATAAATAATTAAAAAAAAGCAATTAAAGTATAGGCAGGGAGCAGTTAGCTTTAGCTAGTGAGTGAGTAGGAGACCAAACGTGCAACGAAATAAAGAATTGTATGCAACCGGTGAGATTGTTTAGTAAATTGAGGCTTGAAGCTGAACAGTTTTCCCGGAAAGTCATCAGCAACATTGAAGCCAACCCAATCAGACGAGCTACCTCTCTCTGTATGCCTCTGAGCTGTTCCTTTGATTCATCATTTTGTTGGCTTCTTTCTTTCACCGCTTGCTATAAGAAAACTGTCTATGAAACTCCGACTAGAACGCAGCATCTTATGATTTCATACAAAAACATTAACTCATTCACTCATTTGATGTGTCGACACTCTTTTTTTTTTTAATCAAGTTTATTTTCGACATTGTATTGAGATTGTCCGGATCCGAACATCTTAAAGATCAAGTTCGTATAAACTACCTTAATATTGAATTTTTGTCTTGATTCAAACAATAAAAAACAAGAAGAAGTAGGCAAGTGTCAAGACATTTCTTAAACAAATAAATAATTAGTTCGAGTTTATTGTTAAGAAGAGACCACAAGAAGTCTATTTAGATCAATCAAACGACCTCTTTACCTGTTCTTCGTTTTATTCTAACAGCAAGCAAAATTTAGATCACAAAATTGATATACAATTATTATATTTAATTTAACAGTCTAAAATATATAATTATTTTAATTATCTATTGGAGTGATGCGACAATTGGAAAACCTTAAAAAAGGAGATAGAAATGATACCAGCAAGTTGAAACCAGTGACAGATGCGAAGGAAGTCCCCATGGAAGCCCCAGCAAGGCTTAGTTCACCAAGATGACCTACAAACATCACAGATATCATCTGTAACCCGTACTGCAACAGACCCACTGCCATCAAAGGCCCCGCTAGCCACAGCTGCTTCTTCATTTCATCAATCACGACTTCTCTAAAATCATCACCAATTTCACTTGCACCTTCACTGCTTGTTGGTGCCACAATCAATGGAGAATGTAGATACACTGCGCTCTGCTCTGCCTTTTCCATTTCATTAGTAATTACCCACTATTTCTACTTCTACTTGAGAAGAACAATATTTATGTTGAAGAGAAGAGAGTAAGAAGAGTAATGTGGTGATGATGTCTCTTAGATGCCTCCATATAGAAACAATATATATGTTGAAGAGGAGAGTAAGAAGAGTAATATAGTGATGATGTCTCTTATATGCCTCCTTATACCGAAATAGAATAGAAGGGTGGCCAATTCCAGTAATACATATATATACATCTGTCATTCACGCAGCGTCATGTGCTTCTAAAGTAAGTAAAGAAGTAATCTAGGCACGCCCCTCATGTACATATATATACGTACATATACATATATATATAGCTTCTAAAATATATACACACATATATATATATATATATGACGCTGCGTGAAAGACAGATGTCTTTTGTCACGCGGGTAATTCAATTCAGCAGTAACATGCAAAATACATTTGTTGTCACTAAAGCAGACCCTATCACTCCAAGCGGCGGGGCCGAGGTGTTTGATTCATCTTAAACCAGGTCTGGCAGGTGAACGAGGCAATTGAGAGAGCTTTGTCCCCTTCAATAGGTCTAAATTAATATAACTCTCGGAATACCGCTGATCATAAAGCAAAAACAAAAAATTTGTTGTTAATAATTCTTTACAAAATCTAAACTACAACAGATTAAAATTTAGAAGGTATGTCAACGGGAACACTATTGAGTGTCTGACTTTGTTTTAAGACTTTAAGTGATCGTAAACGTCTTCTGTGATTCGTGAGGATGACAGACAAGTAAAGAAGTAAAGATATGATGAATGAAGCTCTCTTCTGGGGGGAGACATGGCCATGTAGGGTGCTACGGCTACACGCCTATATCCTTAACTTACACGACTTTATATATTAAGCATGAAAGCAGACACGCTTGTGTTGAGTGACACATGCTCGCGTCTTCACTTACATGGCTGTATGAATCAATCGTATAATGCTAGAACTGTGTGAAGAAGGAGGTAAAGATCGAAGACATACACAATCGTGTTAATGCCTGTGCTCATGACATACACGGTCATGTATAATGATCGTGTATCTTTCTGTAGCTGTATACATTTGAGAATGAGGCGAAGCTGAAGAGACAATGTCACTTACACTGTTGTATATGTGACAGTATATGGTACAGAAAAAGCCATTTCGTTATATAAAAGAGAAAAATACATAAGTTTTCTAGGAGAGAGCTAAGGTTTTCCGAGAGAGTGCTGCCTTAACTTCCAAAAGTGATAAAAACAGAGAGAGGACAAATAATGTTACATTCAATGTTATGCATACTATACAGGTATTAGATTTGGTTCTGGTAAGGTACTGTACCAATATCAGTTAATACTAAGTATCATTTCGAGTAATTTTTAAATTTATAAAGTATTCCCTGAATTTTTAAAATTACAAAATAGCTCCTTAATATATTGTACTGTATAATTTAAAAATAATAACAATATATTTATTTTTACTAATATTACTTTTCATGCATTTCACATATAAATAATAACCATAATTAATAAGAAAAAGATCATTTAATTACTATACAAATCTAAAATTAAGGACAATACAAAATATTTAAAATGATACAATTTCATCATATAATAAATAATAATTAAATCAAAGCATCAAATAAAAAGAATAATAAATTTTTATGACTCTCTAATAATTACAATTTATAGCAAGAGTTCATGACTCTCTAATACATTCTTCTCCTTTCCATTACTTTCACCACCGAAACACTCACTTACTCTCACAACTTCTGAATTTTGCTTCAATTTCGTTCATAGTCACCTCAAGATCCATACAAAAATCTACTCAAAGATAGCTATAATCTGCTATCATCATTTTGCCTTTGCTTAAATCATTTTACTTCCACCTTGAATTTGTGATGATCTTGCACACATAGGGGCCTAGTTTAACTTGATGAATTGAGGTGAAACTTGAGCTAAACAAGTAAGTAAAGTATTGATATTTATGGCATGTTATAATAGAAAGATTATGATGATTGAATTGGGATAGATTGTATATGATGTTGATGTTGAAGATGTGCTGGAAAATGGGGAATGAATAGATACTTTTCTATTATGTTTTTTCATGTAAAAAACAATAGTTTATGAGTTGTTGTATGGATGATTTAAGTTGAGATTTTAAGTATAATTGATGAGGAATTCATGCTAAAGATAGGTGCTATTAAGGTGTTTTCAAATCTGGAAAATTAGAGTTGTAGGTGTGTTTGTAAACAAATGACTGTTAATGATATAAGTGAACAGAATTTTGTAAGCCTTAGTGTAATCAATATAGACGTTAAATTAACCTGAAATGAAGTAACCTTAAAGGACATGAAATCTGAAAATTTTTAGGTGTTGATGATGTCTCTAAACTTGTACAATTCGTGAAGTATTGACGGTAGTAAAGTTACACACATTAGTGATGTTGACCACAACTTCTGGAATTTTAATTTCAGCCTTGTGTACATGTTGAACCAGCTAAGAAATTTCACTCTAAATTGGTATATGTGGACTTGATTAAGGCTAGGAATGAGCCTAGATTGTTGCTTGATTAATTGAATGAAAGTTATTGATAGCATATTACATTCCATCACATTGTTATGCATGATCAGATAAAGAAGTTGTGACCATAGTGACTAGTGCGAAAAAGAGCTTAAAGCTCATAAATGTGAACAAAGAGCCATAGGCTCATTTATTAATGAGCCTGATATCCACAACGAGTATGAAAAAAATATAAAATGAGCCAAGTATCCACAATGGATACGAAACAGTAAATAGGCGCTCGATCATAACAAAGTAAAAATGAAAGTGGAGTCACATGTGCATTTGCAATTATATATATATCTTTACATGTATCATGTGAATGATTGTGAAGAATTACTAAATTGTGTTGATATAGTGATATGCAATGTTTGTGTACATGTTGATGATTTGAATGATTGAGATAAAAGATTAGATTATTTTGAAATGAGTATATGAAATGTTTGTAGTTCATGATGTATTGTTGAGATATAATATATATTGTGATCTGGTATTCAATATTAAATGATATGATACATTTGCTAAATTGGGAAATACATTTGTGAATTTGGTTTATACTTGTGATATTTATATGCTGACTTGAGTGAACACTTCAATGATGATTCACTCACTGAGTTTGCAAACTCATCAAAATTGCAACGTTAATTTTCATATACAAGGCAGACGTAACCTCTAAGGTGATATAATAGAAGTCTAATATTGTCAATTTTGGAAACAAGAATGACTCAAAAGTCTGGTCAGTTGATACCTGTAGAGTCTAGATATAATACTTTTGTTTAGCTTCTCCTTTTATGTTGAACTTTTTGTATAGAACTTTAAACTACCAAATGTTTTGTTACGTATAAACATGGATTGTGAAATGTAATGACAATCTAAATAAGTTTCATTTTGTGAATGAAATGAGGAGTTTTGATCTTTGGAAATACTTATGTTCTGTATGATGCCATAATAAGCTAATGTGATTGCTCTAACATGCCATTTTTATAAGGTATGTTATTAAATGTCCTCTGGATGTTCAGGCACATGCTCTATGGTTGTGGTGTGGTACATTACAATTCGTTTTTCTAGATTATAAGGTATTATAGATTAAAGGCTGAACTTCAGAAGTTGTTTGTGGTCCCAAAAAATTAGACAACTGCCTTTTTCATTTCTTAACATCAAGTGCAATATTTACTTATTGTTGGGTAGGAATACTACCACCTTCAACATCTTCACTATTATCCTGAACACTAACAAAAGAACTTCATCTACCAATTTCGAGTTCAATCTTTGCCATCTATCTTTCTTATGCTAATACTCCTTAAGCAAAGTCTTCATTTGTCATTTGACATTATGACTCACTTTCTTACAAGGCTTTTGATCCCAGCTAAATGCTTCTTTAATCTAGTGATTCTCCCACCTTTCAAATGCTTATTAAAATACAAACAAAAAATAAAGTTCTTCATTTTAGGAACCAATCTAACATGAGACCAAGCTAGATTATCTAATCTTCCTATACATGAAACTACTAAATTTCAGGTGTACTTGAACTTCCCTACATTTATCTGTAAAAATAAATGAAGACACATATTAAAATTAGCTTAATAAATCTGTATTAAAATCAAGTTGTGTATAATAATAGCAAGAAATAGAGCAACAACAGTTTCTCAACAGT
>JAOQML010000006.1:22534213-22552886 GCA_027568935.1 Erythroxylum urbanii | reverse complement strand
GTAGACTACTTCTCAAACTACAAGAGTGGAGACTTTATGAGCCTAAAGATGGGAAATCAAAGTTTTGCCAAGATTATCGGTATGGGTGATATTTGGGTTCAGAAAAACATCAGATGCTTATTGAATTTGAGCGATGTACGACATATCCCTAATTTAAGGCTAAATATGTAATTCGCTAATGTCTTAGATCAAGAAGGATTTCAACACACTTTGAAGGATAGAAATTAGAAATTATTCAAAGGATCAATGACTGTTGCTCAAGGAGGGTTAAGCTGCTCATTGTATAAGAAACACTTAAAGGAGTGTGCTAGTGGAGAAATATACACAATCAAATAGGAAGCGTCTCAAAATTTACGATATTGACAATTAGGACATATGAGTAAGAAAGAATTAAAGTTGCTGGCTGGTAAATCCCCTATCCTAGTTAACAATACACAATCTCTTAATCCTTGTGATCATTGTTTGGCTGAAAAGCAATATAGAGTCTCTTTCAAGAGAATATCTATAAGGACATGGGAGATATTAGAGTTGGTTCATTTAGATGTTTGTGGCCTAAAGAGGAGTCACTATGATGAGGTAACAAATATTTGGTCACATTTATTGATGATGCTTCGAGAAAGACATTGGTGTACATGTTGAGGTAAGTATTTAAAACTTTCTAGAAGTTTCATTTCATGGTAGAAAGGGAAGCTAAGAAGAAGCTAAAGTGAGATAATAGTGGTGAGTATACTTTAAAAGTGTTTAAAGATTACCGTACGTTGTATGGCATTAGATATGAAAAGTCAAAAACTAGGACTCTACAGTATAACGATATTGTTAAGAGGATGAACAGAACAATTATAGAGAAGGCTTGTTGTATGCTCAGAATGTTTATGTTGCCAAAGAAATTTTAAGGTGAAGCAGTTCGAACTACAGTTAATTGAATAATCAAGCTCCCTCAGTTTCTTTGTATTTTGAGGTTCCCAAGAGAGGATAGACTGGTAAAGATCTTATATATCATCATCTAATAGTTTTTGGTTGTAAGGTATATAGACTCGTACCAAGGATTAGAGAAAGAAGCTTGACTTAAAGGCGATACCTTGCATTTTTGTTAGATATGGTGGTGATCTATTTGGCTTCAGACTCTATGACCCAGAGAAGCAAAAGGTAGTCAGGAATAAGGATGTGATATTCTAGGAGCATGAGAGTGGTGCTGATCTTTTGAGAGGAGCTAAGTCATCATGCAATATCTCATCATATGGCATTGTTAAGTCTTCACTAATTTCTTCCACAATTGAGTAGTCTACAAGTGAAGGAGAAGAAGTTTATGATGAAAAACATATTGATGGTCATCAATACAGTTAGTAATGATGACCTACAAGAACCATATTTGGATATTGCTGAAGACGAAGTCATTGAGGATAATGAGCTGAGGAAGTAGTTGAATTCAATAGCTGGTGATATGCAACTTTGAAGGTTGGCAAGGGAGAAAAGTCCTTCTATAAGGTATCCAAATTCAAAATACATATTAGTTACTGAGAGGGAGCCCAAGAATATGCAAGAGGTTGCTTCTTGTGAAGGCATAGATCTCTAACTCATGGCTACAAAGGAAGAGATGAGTTCTCTAAAGAAGAATGAAACATATGAGCTTGTGAAGCTTCCAAAAGTTAAAAAGGAATTGAAGAATAAGTGGGCATTTAAGATAAAGAAAGATGGTGACAAGTTGGTAAAGTACAAGACAAGGCTAGTGGTGAAAGTGTTTAGTCAAAAGAAAGGTATACATTTTGATGAAATCTTCTCACTAATAGTCAAGATGACCTCAATCAAATAGTTTTAGGTCTAATATCTATTTAGATCTTAAACTATAACAATTCGATGTTTAAATAACATTTGTATATGGAGACTTGGAAGAGGATATATAAATGGAGCAATCAGAAGGTTTCAAAGTTAAAGAAGGAAAATATGGTTTGCAACTTGAAGAAAAGCCTATATAGATTAAAACAAGTTCCTAGGCAGTGGAATCGGAAGTTTGATTCTTTTATGATAGATCGTGGCTATAAACGAACTTATGTTGATGCTTTTGTGTAATTAAAAAAGTTCACAATTGAGAACTTCATAATTCTTCTTTTATATGTTGACTATGAGTCAAAATGTTGGAAGATTACAAAAGTTAATGGAGGATTTGTCTAAATCTTTTGATACGAAAGATTTGGGACATGCAAAGCAAATTTTAGGCATAAAGATAACTCGGGATCGAAAGAGCAGGAGATTATGGTTGTTTAAGGACAGATATATTTAACAAGAGCTAGAAAGGTTTAATATGAAATATGCCAAGCCAATTAGCAACCCACTAGCATCTAACTTCAAGCTAAGTAAGCATTAATAGCCCTTAATAAAAAAAAGGAGAAAGATGGTATATCCTAGTTCCATACCCATCTGTTAAGGTCCCTCAACCAAAAAGGAGAAAGATATTATATCTTTTGCTCCATACCCATTTGCAATAGGGTCTTTGATATATGCAATAGTATGCACAAGGCTAAGATATTGCACATACTATTGGGATAGTGAGCACATTCTTATCAAATGCAATAAAGGTTTACTAAGAAGTAGTGAAATGGATTCTGAGATACTTGAGAGGCACGTCAAAGTGGAGTTTGCATTGTAGTGATGGTGAGCCAACTCTAGAAGGTTTTACAGATAAAAATATGGTTAGAGATCCTGATGTTCAGGTTTTCTGTTCAAGTTTGTAGGGGGAGCCATTTCATGATGGTCCAAGCTATAAAAGTGTGTAGTTTTATTAATAGCTGAAGCGGAGGATGTAGCTACAGTGGAAGCTTGTAAGGAGATGCTCTAACTAAAAAGGTTCCTTCAAAAAGTTAAATGTGAAGTAAGAAGATTATGTAGTACTTTGTAATAGTCAAAGTACCATTAACTTGAGCAAAAATACTATATATCATTCCTACACAAAGCATATAGATGTCAAATATCATTCGTTGATGTTTGTGATTTAGGAGAAACAATTGATGTTATAAAAGATTCATACTGATATGAATGGTGCTAATATGTTGACTAAAGTTGTTTCTGGAAGCAAACATGAGCTATGTAGTAAGCTTGCTAGGATGTCTCTCAACTGGATGTTAGAAAATAACGTGTCTTCCCCATAATTGGGATGGAGGGGGATTGTTAAATGTCTAGCCTTATTTTGAGACTTTTAATGATCATAGATGCCTTTATGGTTCGTGGGATGATAAACAAGTGAAGACAAGATGGATGAAGCCCTTTTGCTGGAGTCACGATAGTATAAGGTGCTATATGCCCGTGTCCTTAACTTACACGGCCATGTGTATTAAACGTGTAAGCACTCATGCCCGTGTCTTCACTTAAACGACCGTATGGATCAATTGTGTAAGTCTTTGGAAACGTTTGAAGAAAGACATGAATAGCAAAGACATGTATGATTGTGTATACGCTTATGTTCAAGAAATACATAATCGTGTGTGATGACTGTGTATCTCTCTATGATTATGTACATCCACAAGTGAGACAGTGCTGAAAATACATGGTCACTTACATGACTATATAAAAAAAACTGTTTCGTGATATAAAAGAGAAAAATATGTGAGTTTTATATAAAAGTGCAGCCATAACTTCCAAAAGTGAGGAAAAACAAAGGAAGGGCAAGTGGTGATGTATTCTCATCCTTTTTTATTGTTTTTAGGATTAGTTTGAGAGTTTGTTTATTGTTACATTAACTTTGGTTTCAATCCTGAAACTTTATGAGACAATTTGTTGTTATGGAGTAAGAGAACAATGTGTAAATCTTTATTTGAGTTTAGTAGATTTGCTTGTCGATTTGATCTATAGTTTTTCCTTCTACGTTGGTGGGTTTTTCACTTAAATCTTGATGTTTGTTTCATTGTTAAGTTTCATATTCTCATATTGTCGAAGTTGAAAAGTATTTTGATGTTAAGATTTAGTTAATCTTTTAGAAAGTTGTGTTATTATCTCTTAACAAACATGCAATTTTTTCATTATATTTGAAAATTGAGAATAGTATCTTGGACATTATATTTTTATGGATGAATTGTGACCTACCTATACATTAAATTTGTTAATCTATAGTGAAAATTATTAATGAGGTATTTGACCTATATATTTTAGAAAAATATTTTCTCAATTATTTATTGTTCGATAAAAAAGATTTTGACCCATAGATTCTCCAATGACAAGCCACTAAACTATTAATTGATAGATTAGAATCCTTTTTTAATAAAATATTTTATATCAAAATTTATATTTATGTTTTGTTTTTGATGTAAGTATATCTGAAGTAATTTTCGATAATAATACAATTGTTATTTCAAACTAATTTAATTATTTTAAAAGACTAATAAAAATAATTTGAAATAATTTTATTGTGAGTGATACGTTAAGTATAAATAATGTAATTAATATAAAAAGTAATGCAACTATTCTTTTAAATTTATACAATTATTTTGGAAGAGTGACACAGTGATCTAAGATAATCTTATTGTGGATATTATAGTAAGTACAAATGGTACAACTAGTATAAATTGGAGATTCAATTATTATTTTTAACGGACTAAAAACTTAATTTGTTCCTAATCTATACCGTAATAAATAGAATTTATTACGGTATAGTGATGAGAGTGTTAGTACACAAAAAAATTGATTTAATAACATAGTAAAATTAATTTTAATTGAATTTGTTATAAAACCACACTTTTAACATACATTTACTAATTTAAATATTTTCTAAAAGTTGACTGATTAGGAAAGAGAATTGATCTTTTGAAGGGAGGATTACGCTATCTAGTTTTGAATGCATTACGCCTCCCCTTAACATTGTACATTAAATTGTTAGGAAATACCAAATATGGCTTTTTAACTAATTAAATAATTGCTTTTACTTCAGAGGGATCTCACTCCAAAGGTAGAAACTATAAGATAATAATTGACCTGAAGCCTTTACCGTTCTAATAATATAATAGCTTGTCCAAATGCAACATAAAAGCTGACTCAAGTCTTTTCTCTTCTCGGTCCCCTCCCCACTTTCTTCCTAGTCTTTTAATGTGAGGCTCTCGATCGATAAAAATGATGTCTCTCCATCCTCACTTTAATGATGGACGTGATCTTTTTTATCTTTGCAACACAAGAAAGGCACTCTCTCTTTTCTTCCGTCAATTAGGCACGCCGAAGCACACACATCGAAACTTCTACTTTTTTCTCGACACACAACCCTAGCAAAAGAGTTCGAGAAATACCACAAAAGTTTTTGGACCTACTTTTCATTTTCACTCTCTTTATTTTGGAATTCCAGTAATCAATATCAATCTTGCTGGATTAGTTTCTATATTAAATGTATTCATTAACCATTTCAGTTGTTCACATATGGTGAGTAAATAGGAACGGAAGGTTGACTAAAGCTCCAGAAGACAGGAAGTGATCAGCTTCTTCCTTTTGAGAGCCTAATCCGTTGAGGATATGAAGGTTTAGATGCTGCATGGCTAGGGCAAGGATCTGTAGATATTTGGTGCCTATCATGAGTTCCTCTGAATTTGGAGGTTTAGATAGTGGCCGAATTATCGAACCACGAAATTGTCCAAGCAGAAAAACCTGGCCGTGCGAGCTTGTGATGACGGGTACAGATGGATGTTACTAGTGCTTAAGATGAACTTGAATAGGCTACTCTACCTCTACCATAAAAATAATATACAACTTTTTTAGTACTTGATAAGAACTTTAGTTTTCTGATTTACAAAGCTGTTCTTTTCAATTTATATACTCTCTACCTTTTCTTTGTCCATATGGAGCATGTCTATCCTTATTTTGTGGATTCTCTATTGACTAATACTTTCATTTGTCTTATCAAACAAGAGAAGGTTTAAATAAGAGGCCTTAAATCACACACGCACACACCACATATTGGAATGATGAAGACCTGTTTGTCGTTTACTCCGCGAGCTTAGTTATACGAAGACTTTGCAAAGAATTTCTAAGGTCACTAACAAAGTTCAAACTCTCGCAATTCAACTTAAACTTATCAAATTTTTCGTGTTTAAGGTATGTTTGGTTAGTTTATACGTTTGTAGTTAATTTATTTTGGTTATAAATTTATTTATATGATATTATTATTATTATTTAATAAAAGGTATTCTTTAATTATTAATCATAAAGGTATCTTTATGATTAATAATTATTTAATTATTAATCATAAAGATAAAATCTATTGAATAATTATTATGCAATTAAAAATTATAATGCGATTATAATTATGAGATTCAAATTGCATTTTTTTATTATTCCTAAAATATTCCTAGTCGTGGTTTCATCAAGACGGGATATTGATAATAGTTAGACGAGCACATATTTGTTTATTTCTTAAGAAGAAAATAATTGATCTAATAGATTAAAGTGTGGAGACACTTAAACAAACATGTGGATGCTTATTAGAGAATAAGTTCATTGAACTGACTCGATTATGAGAATTCCAAATGGAACATTACTAGTGTGTCCACTACTATGTTTTGATGCTACTTATGTTCTACTTTTAGAGTAGTTCAATTCGGTAGTTATTGGATACAATATGAACTACATGGAGATAGTTGGTTAAATCAATAAAGAATTCGTTATCCTAAAGTAATTAGGAAGAATATTCTATTGTTCTTGATTAATATTGATTTTGGGAATCTCTGGCTAGAGTAAATTGAAAATTGAAAAGTTATTTCCAAATATCAATTATAAATCATTTACTAATTAACAAGAACGAACATGATTGGATTATTTAGAGTGGACACGAATTCCATACTCTAAGTCCAATTGGAACATTAGATGACGAAAGGATTAATTTATACATCAAAGTCATGCATAGATAGGTTAAGTCAAACCACTTTGACATTTCTAATATATATTTGGGTGGTCATGACATGTTGCTAGACGTCAATCATGATTTGTGATTATAAATTATTTAATTAAGGAATTAAAGATAAATTAAAAGGAGTTTTAATTTATCTAATTCTAATTATGAATTATAATTATAATTTATAATCATAACCAACATATTAGGAACCAAATGGGGTCACACATAAAAGGTCTATGAAGGAGAAAGTAAAATTTGAATTAAGTTGGACTTAATTGAGAAGTTTTAGAAACTTTAAGGATTAATATGTGATATTTGAGCTTATAAGGACTAATTCGTAATTCTTACTAAAGTTTGACTTTAGTTTTAATTTTGATAAAATCCAAGGATATGAAAAATATGATTATTCATATAAAAGGAAAAATTAGAAAATTTGGAGCTACCACTTTTTACATTTTTCCTCTCAAATTAAATATGAGTTTTCTACTAAAAGATCTGTAGATACTATTAGAGACCAGACAATTAAACGGCTCGTGAATTGACAAATTCAAGGTGAAAGGAAAAATTATAACAGGAAATGGAAATAGGTTAGTATGACTTTGTTAATTTCTTGTTTTATGTTTTCGATTAAATTTTGTTAAAATTGATTCTGTGGAAAATTTTTAAATTTATTTCACTGCGCTTAGATTTTTCAACAAAGTTATCTTTAAATGATCATAAATTTTAACAAAGATTCAGTTCTCGAAATCACTTAAACATATATAGACTAGAAATTTATGACGCAACTCTTAAAGGCTTATTAGCGAAAATTTTCAGTCATAATGGGAAGAGCGTTTCTCGAATTGTGTAATCTAATAATGCCACGTACATGAAAGGGTTTAGTCATCCCCGTAGCACTCTGACCAAGAGTTAGGGATGGTATCACCAAAAGCCATTTACAAATATTTTAAAGTAATAATAACCATAAATAGAAAGAGTTGGGGATAGCCCCAAAAGTTACAGTGAAAGTGAATAAGTTGTAAATCATTTGCAATGAATATCGACTTGGGAATATTTTTGTATTGTATTCATGTAGGATTTGTAGTGAACCTTTCTATGTAACAGAATTCTGCTTTATGAAACATAAAAAGGAATAAGACAGAAGGAAAAAAGGTGGATAATAACTCTGACATACGAAACTGAAAACTATTATTATAGATAGGATTTTATTCTTCTTTTTCTTTTTCTTTTGGCATACGCTGGTCATCATCTTTCTTGTTTTAGCAAATTCTGCTATAGCCTCCGTTGACTTCCTCAAGAATGAGTTCCAAGAGCCTCTCATAAACTCCAATTGCAGACTCGAGTAAATCAATGGCCTTGCTCTTATCCATTTCTGCTCCTGTCAGAACATCCCCGATTTCTTTCGTGTCATGAACTCCTTTTCTGAAATGTCCAAGACACCAACCTTCACGCTCATCCATATAACTCGTCACGCCCGCACCGTCCCCGAACCCACTGCCCAAAACAGTGGCACTAATGCTCTCCATGCTGTTGCCAAGAACATTGATCACTTTTCCTTTCTCTACTTCCCACAAATAAATATTCCCATCTTCTGCAGCTGACATCAAATTCTTCCCTCCGTTCACCATCAGCAATGAGACCACGGCCCCATTATGGCTTTCAGCTAATGCCATCAATTCTCCCCCATGTTTCAATCCTTTTCTAATTCCAACTCTCAGACAACCATTGTAAATAACACCATTTGAACCTGCAGCATAGAATTCTTTCTCTATCGAATCGAGTACAATACCTGAAATCGTACATGGGAATATAATTGTTCGCAAGATTGTTCCTTTCGAAAGGCTCCATAGTTTGCACGTGTTGTCCGTTGAGCATGAAATTATAGTTGCATGACATAACCCCGTGCAAGAAGTAATAGCTGTCACCGGACCACCATGTGCAACGAATCTCTGCAGCATCAACTTGCTCGAACTGTCAACCCGTGATGCATCTAAGATTTGAAGCATTGGTGCTACTGCAATAGCTCCATCATCTCCACCTGAAATTAGGAGTGACCAATCGCTTCTGATGATAATGCAAGATACAGGTTTGCTGTGCGCAGGAAACGATCTTAGGATGTTTCCTGAAGGAATGGAAAGAGCATGGACGTGACCAGAAAGACCGCCAGCGAAAAGAAACAAACCGTCGACGGTGGCAGCAAGTGGAGCAACAGGTTCAGGGACAGGAAGGTGGTGGAATGCTGTGGTTGACCACCATTTGTATAGGTGAATTGAACCTGAAGCAGTGTTTGAGGAGAAGTGAGAGGCTGCTATGTAAGCCTTCCCGACGAGGGCAAGGCCGTGGCGAGGTGACCGACTACCAATGAAGCGAGCTACGGTGGTGCCTGAAATTGTATCGTAAACAGTAATGGGGCCATTAGGAGAGCTAGTGAGGACAATTTCATGTGACGAACAGGCCATATTTTGTTTGGGTAGGGAAGGTAACATGCAAAATGAAGTTGAATGATAAATGCAAGCAAGGATTGCATGGGATGGGAAATTTGGTCTTCAGGGGCGTTGAACACGAGGTGTTCAAAGCTAATCTATTTGTCTGTTTCCATATTACATCATCTATTAACGGGAGACAATTTTTTTATATTAGTGAACTGACGTTTCACGTGACCACATCGGAAGATTTGATTTATAATAGAAAATAATTATTTATAATTAAATAAATTGAATTTTGATATATAGTGTAATAACACGTTTTTTTATAATAAGGATTAAGGCCTTATACTAAGGGTTAAAGCTTTAGATTATTGCATATGAGTTGTATTATTTTAGCATTCATGAAATGCATTTCATTCACATGCATATCAATAGCATACACACATGAATTATGATTTCGACTCATTGCAATAATAGTGTATGCACTTAATTGACATATTCCGATATATGAAATATTTAAAATGATCATGATGTGAATTGTGCATTGTTTATGTCTTAAATTTTGGTTTGATTGGTTACAAGTAGTAAATTTGGAATTAATTGTTACAATTGAAAAAAAAATGATGCATGAATTGGATACTTTTATGCCTTGTTCTTGATGTATAAAAACTGTAGGTTATATGTTGTTTTGTGGATGAATGAGATTGAATTTTGAAGTACAATAAAGGTAAATTAATGCTAAAGAAAGGTGTTAGTGCGATGTTCTTGAAATGGGAAAGAACTAGGATTACATGAATGATAGTGAATAAAAGTTTCTACTTTGCTTTTTGATATATGAAAAATTAGGATGACTAAACCTATAAATTGAGTGACATTTGACATAGATAAATGAATGACATTTAGCGTAGGTAATTAATTGACAAATGGCAGCAATGAATGAGTGACAAATGGACTAGTAATAGGTGACATTTGGCAACTTAAGGAGGGGATAAGTGGCGTACATGCTTCGTGACATGTGTCATTGTAACAACGAGACACCTAGCATTTAATGAGTCAAGCTACTGCAGGAGTAGTTTCTGTTGTGTTCATTCTTCTCCTTTCCATTACTTTCACCACCGAAATACTCACACACTCTCACAACTTCTGAATTTTGCTTCAATTTCGTTCATAGTCACCTTAAGATCTACACAAAAATTTGCTCAAAGATAGTTATAATCTGCTATCATCATTTTGCCTTTGCTAAAATCATTTTCCTTCCACCTTGAATTTGTGATGATCTTGCATGCATGGAGGGCTAGGTTAACTTGATGAATTAAGGTGAAATTTGAACTAAACAAGTGAGTAAAGTGTTGATCTTTATGGCATGTTATAATAGAAAGATTATGATGATTGAATTGGGATAGATTGTACATGATGTTGATGTTGAAGATGTGCTGAATGAAGAATGAATGGTTACTTTTTTGTTTTGTTTTTGCATATACGAAAAAAGTAGTTTATGGGCCATTGTATGGATGATTTAAGTTAGGATTTGAAGTAAAATTTACGAGGAATTCATGCTAAAGATAGATGTTATTAAGGCATTTTCAAATCTGGAAAATTAAAGTTGTAGGTGTGTTAATCTGAAATGAAGTAAGCTTAAAGGACATGAAATCTGGAAAATTTCAGGTGTTAGTGAAGTCTCTAAAATTGTAAAATTCATGAAGTATTGAAGGTAGTAAAGTTACACACATTAGTGATTTTGATGACAAATTCTGGAATTTTAATTTCAGCCTTGTATACATATTGAAACAACTGAGAAATTTTACTCTAAAGTGGTATATTTGGACTTGATTAAGGCTAGGAATGAGCCTAGATTGTTGTTTGATTAATTAGTTAAGAGCTTGATAAGTTTATGTAATTAAATTGATGTCATAATCTAAAGAATGGATTGTTTTGATGTGGTTGAGTTCAAATCTGGAAATTATGATTTATTAAAGGAATAAATGAGTTATTTTAATGCAAATATGATCTTAAGGACATGAGTAATGTGTATAAGGTATAGATGGATGAGAATTGAAGAACATGGGGTATTTATAATGAGAATTGGGTAAATGTATAAATATAAATTGCTGGAAAAAGTTTGGTGAATGTATAGGTCTAGCTTGCTAAAATTCCATATTTAAAGAAACAATTATGTGTGTATTATAAGAGGCTTTTGATCATGAAACTATTCAAGGATAAATGGTTGTAGTTCATCATGTATTGTTGAGATATGATATATATTGTGATCTAGTATTCAATATTGAATAATGTGATACATTTACTAAATTGGGAAATGCACCATGTGAATTTGATTTATACTGTGATATTTGTGTTCTGACTTGAGTAAGCACTATTAGGTTCCGATCATGCATCTTACATAACATATATCAAATATATGCAGTGGAAATAAAACATAACCTCAAAAATCAGATCTACTCCTATATGTAGATATAGAAAAACAAAAACGTGAAATGTAAGATGTTTACATACCTTTCTAACAATCTCATTTGTTCCTTAATCTTCTCTACATTAAGTTGTTGTAAACCACAACGATTAACACAGACTGTCTCTAATGAAAGTCCACATAAAGATAGAAGGATGAAACCTCACTAAGAGATGGCTAGAATTCTTTCTTTGTGCTAGCAAAGACAAGAACTTTTGAGAGAGTTAGAGAGAAAAGTTTGTACGTAAGAACAAAAACTTTCTTTTTCTTGTTTGCGTTTTACACAAGATATATGAAAATTATCTCAATTTTCTGCACCGTTTTGCCTTCCATAACCCCATCACTAATGGATAGTTATGGGAAGTTAATGGTCATGAATAACATGCATTAATAGAAGTTATAGGAAGTTAATGACCATGAATAGCATGCATTAATGGAAGCCAACATCACTTGTTTCTAATCCGTTTCATGCAATGTTTTCTACCACAATCACATTGCTATACAATCCCGAAATACTCTCTCATATCTTGAATAACCATTCATACTCATCCTTCGGAGCTCCTATGCTTGTGACCCATTCGGTTCCCAGTTATGTTGGCCACTTGAATTAATACTTAATTCAAGTAAGTTAAGAGCAGTATCTGGCAACATGTCATAATGCCCAATTGACTGAAAAGTCAGTAGTTTGACTATGAATTCTTCCATAAGCAATGTTGCTATCCAACTTTTCCTTTCACAATATACACCTCACTTAGTTCAAAGTATGGTCAAAGTGTCAACTCCCATTAGACTGACTACGACACATCTAGTCTAAGTGTTATTAGATCTTATCCTAAAGATCTCATTGCTCTACGTATCATTAAAGACTCTCTTCATCATACGTATCTGCTCTAGCAAGAGACTCCTGAGTAATGACCCTGACAAGAGGTTGTGGGTATCATCTCCTTCTATTAGGAGTGGTGAATCCTTTATTGGCTACTTAATTACCTCCAAATACCTCAAACTGTACCCAATCACCACCCTATGAGTAACCCCTAAAAGACATCGATGAATGGATCAAAGCATAGGATCTGTATCTGAGATATCCTTAAGCACCTCAATTCAAAGGATACTTGCACCATTGCTATGATGAGACTATCATTAGCACTATAATAGAATATCTATATGATTGTCTCATAGTAGGTCAATCCAATGTACTTACTACCTTTAGAAGCATCAACATGTGAACTCTAAATAACTCATATATACAGCATATGAGATCTACTGCTTGATCTAATCAAGGAGTATAACATGCGCTAGTTTATCCAGATTAATGATATCCCATATTATTAATCCTATAACTAGGAAAAGTTTAGATACTAACATAATTACACATAATAGGAATCTTATTATCATGATCTCATTATGATTTCCCCCATACTATGTTTTGTATCAAGGACTTCATTAAATCAACTTAAGATTAACATCTAATCAATAAACGCATGAACATCGAAATAATGAAAAAATGCCTTTATTTATCATAAAATGATTTGTACAATAAGTGCTAAAAGTGATTATCTTTAGAGCACTTCTCTAACAAACTCCCACTTGCACTAAAGCCAATCGCCTTGATATCTAATACTGTAGGCGTGTACATGTGACACAAAACTCTTTTGGGAGACAAGCTTAGTCGATGGATCAGCTATATTCTGATCATTGGGAACTCTCTCTATCATGACATCATTTCTACCAATGATCTCTCTAATCAAATGGTTTTGCCTGAGTACTTGTTTGGACTTCTGATGAGACCTAGTTTCCTTCACTTATGCTATAGTGTCGTAGTTCTCACAATATAACTACATTGGGTCAGCGATGCTCGGAACCACACCAAGTTCCATGATAAACTTCTTGATCCAAACCGCTTCCTTTTCCACTTCTAAAGCTACAATGTACTCCACTTTGTCGTCAAATCAACAATTGTCTCTTGTTTGAACTTTTCCAACTGAATGCACCATCATTCAGTATGAATACATATCTGATTAGAAGCTGGCACTAGTATACCCACTTACCATATGATCACCTTCTCCATATACTAAGAATACATCTTTAGTTCTTCTCAAGTACTTAAGGATATATTCTCGACATAATGACCCTCACCAAGGTTTGACTAATATCTGCTCGTAACATTAGAGCATACAATACATCAGGTCTAATACATAACATAGTGTACATGATTAATCCTATAGCCGAAGCATAAGGAATCAAACCCATACGAGTCCACTCTTCTTTTGTATTTGGAAACATAGATTTAAAGAGTGTAATCCCATGTACCATGGGAAGATAACCTCTCCTGGACTGCTCCATGCTAAACTTTTTTAGCATCTTGTCTATTTATGTAGACTGAGAAAGACCAAGCAACCTCTTAGATCTGTCTTTATAAATCCTTATCTCCAAAATATAAGTTGCTTCTCCAAGGCCTTTCATAGAGAAGTTCTTAGCTAACCAAAATTTTTACTGATTACAAAGCTGAGACATTGTTTCCTATTAGTAATATGTCATTTACATATAGTACAAGGAACACGATTACACTCCCATTAACCTTATTATACACACATAACTCATTTGAATTTTGTGAGAAACCAAAATCTTTGATTGTGTCATCAAATCTAATATTCCAACTCCTTGATGCTTTCTTCAATCCATAAATGGATTTCTGAAGCTTACATATCTTTTCTCCATTCATGGATATGAAACAATCAGGTCGTGTCATATACACATCCTCGGTTAGGTTTCCATTAACAAAAGTCGTCTTCAAATCAATTTGCTATATCTCATAATCATAATAAGCGGTAATGGTTAGGACTATCCTAATGGACTTAAGCATAGCTACTGGGCTACGTTTTGTCATAGTCAACACCTTACCTTTGACAATAACCTTTAGCTACAAGCCAAGCTTTATGGGTAACTACATTACCTTCCCTATTAGTTTTCTTCTTGAAAACCCATTTGCACGCTATAGGTTTTATCCCTTTAGGTGGGTCAACCAAAGTCCATACTACGTTTTCATACATGGAATCCATTTCAGATTTCATAGCTTGAAGGCATTTGTTAGATTCTGAACTCTTCAGAACCTCTTCATAGGTAGTAGGCTCATCATCTTCTATGAGCAATACATCGTTAAGTTCACTTATGAGAAATCCGTATCTCTCGAGAACATGACGTATCCTACCCAACCTATGAACTTCTTGTGTGTCAGATGATTAAACTATTGTTTCATCTTCATGAAACATAGTCTCAAATCTAGGTAGTTGATCTGCGTTTGTTTGAGCATCTTGAACTTCCACAAGTTTAATTTTTCTCCCATTGTTTTCTCTTAGAAGAAACTCTTTCTTTAAAAAGACAGCATGTTTTGAAATAAACACTTTTTTTCTGAAACATAGTAGATTTGGTATCCTATAGTTTCCTTAGGATATTCTATAAATAGACAATTGTCAGATTTAGCTTCAAGCTTATTTGACTGAATCTACTTCACATAAGCAGGATAACCCCAAACTTTTATACAAGAAATATAGGGTTTATTGTTAGTCCATATCTCATATGGAGTAACATCAACTGACTTAGATGGGACTTTGTTTAATACATAAACAAAAGTTTCATGTGAATACTCCCAAAACGATTTTGATAAATTCACTAAACCCATCTAGGCCTCACTATGTCTAACAAGGTTCGGTTTCTCCTCTCAGCCACACCATTGTGTGTTTGTAAGGTGGAGTCCACAACGACAATATTCCATTGTCCCTGAGATAATCAAAAAACTCTTGGCTAAGTATTCACCACCTCGATCTGATTGAAGTGATTTAATGCTTCTACTAAGTTATTTCTCAACTTCATTTTTTAATTTTTTGAACCTTTCAAAGGCTTTAGACTTATATCTCATAAGATAGACATACCTATATCAATAATGATCATCAATAAAGGTAATGAAGAGCTTTGAGTCTTTTGGCTATAATTTTTTCGTCCAACCTCCGAATGACATGAGAATTAAACCAATAGATTCCTAACACATTGTTCTTCCTCTCCATGAAAATTTATGAACATTAGAATTCATTCAGAAAAAGATTGAGTGATAAATTTAGGATGTAATGGTGAGTGTGCTGGAATATTACTATCTAGAATGATAACACTAATCATGCTTTGGTATTTTGTCTATATTTTGATCTTTAGATTTCTAAATGAATTGATTCCTAATTGAGATTAAACTAGAGACGTATGGTTACATTTTTCATGAAGGAATTGAATTTGAAATCTATCTTTAAGAGTCTTGAAATTTGGATTGAATTGAGAGTTGTGTTCTGTTAGGGTATAAGAAATAGTATGGAGTATTTTGATTATAACTTGCACGACACTAAACAAAAATGTATAAATTTCATGTCATTAGCAACTTAAGACATAGAGGAACTTTTGATTCGAAGAAAGTGTTGCCTAAAAAAGTCTAATTCTGGGTCAAAAATGGCAAGAAAAAAGGAAGAAAACATAGCAGGTCACGATCGTGTTGTCGCACGATCGTGACTTTACTGATGAAGGAAGAAAGTCATTCATCAGTAAAGTCACGATCGTGACCCGAGAGGCTTTACCAAAGAGTGGTATTTTTGGATTTTTTCATACTAATTCATGTAAGGATGTTACCATATAAAGTATATAGGTTTAAATGAGCTCTTAAATGAATTTAATTTATGTTGATTGAAGGGATTAAAGTGAATAAAAGGATATTAAGGATTAAAAGAATGTTTGGAAGGTGTTAAAATTGATTATAAAGAGTATTAAAAAAACATACCCGATAAATTGTCATTGAACATGCATATTACATGATACATTCATAATGTATTTATGACTGATAATGCACATGAGTGACATATAAATGTATTTGATTGTATATAGAAGAGCAAGTAGAGTGACCACTTCCAGATATTGTTGGAATTTCAAGGCATTAAGCAAAAAGAGAGCAATTGTGAGTAACCTAGATGGTCTCACTTAGTTAATTGTTTATTTTGATCACACTTGAATTATCTTATAAATGTGTGATTGATTATACTAATGCCGGACATGAAGGTCCAAAGATTCTAATTTGATGAATGTGATACTGAAGTGCTCCTTGTATATGAATTGGATGAAATCAATGTTACTCAAGAATCTTTTTAAATGTCGGACCAGAGTCTGATGATATATGTGTTTTGAATGTGAATGTGAAATCATGTCATTGATTGAGAATATGAAAATGTGAAGCATTCCATTGCATGAATGCATGATAGATAAAGGCAGTTATGACCAAAGTCGCCAGTGTAAAGAGCTTAAAGCTCATACTGTGATCAGAGCCTCATGATCAGTTGTGAAAGTACCTAGTATCGACTAAGGGATATGGGACATTATCTGACACAACTCGATATCCACGAGGGATATAGGTTAGTAAAAAGGCACTTGGTCATAACTACAACATTAGTAATGAATGTGAGTCGCACGCACAATACTTATACATTGTATTACGTGTGTTTGATTGATTACAATGTATTGGTATCTTATATTTGAATGAGAATGAGAATGTGATATCTGATATCTAATGCTACATGAAAAATGCAAAGATGTGAATTATATGTTACGTATATTTATGTGTTACATGAATTGAGTGAACCATCGATGATGATTACCACATTGAGTTCGCAAAACTCACCTAAAATTTCATGTTGACATTTGAGGACCGAGAGAGGACATTGGCTACTGAGAGACCCTTCAAGAAGCATACTTTTTGTATTTTTATAAAGAAGAAATAGCTCAAAGGTCGATCAGCTAAGATTGAAGGAGTAATTAGTAGTTTTTTTCAATTCCTCTTTCAAGCAGTATGTTGTGTATAGGGTTATGACATTGTATATATTCAGATGGTTTTGTAAAGCTATAATGTAAGTTTGGTTTTTATACAATGAACTGAGGATTGCAGTTTGTTTTTTTTTTTGAATTTGGTGACTTGTATTTATACTAGTTGATGCCATGACTAAGTCAGATAAGTTGCCATGTTACAAAGTGAAGGTGAGATAGTTAACACACCATTATTATAGATTATATACTAGA
Organism: Erythroxylum urbanii; assembly: GCA_027568935.1. NCBI lineage: Eukaryota > Viridiplantae > Streptophyta > Magnoliopsida > Malpighiales > Erythroxylaceae > Erythroxylum > Erythroxylum urbanii. The sequence goes on along the minus strand of JAOQML010000006.1, from coordinate 22,535,038 downwards.
ATGTCCACAGGGTGTTCTGGTATGTAATTTATGATAGTGGGGGTGTTACATTTTGGTATCAGAGAATTGTTGGCATCCATAGGCACATATAGAAATTTTAAACATGAAACATAGTAAGAAATGTGGATGATAATTGTAGCACCCCACTCCCGTTGGACCCAAACCTGACATCGATGATGATATCCGAGTTCGTGTCCCGCGAGGGTAGCATGTTAGAGCACTCAATCACCCTGAAATTGGTATAATTTTTTTTAAACCACAAACGTAAAGTACAGAAAATTGATAACCAAAATGGTCCTCTTTGTTTTATAACCATTTGATATAAAACAATGTAATTAACAGGATTTTTATTAGCCATTTGGGCCCATTACAAATTACAAAGTACAATCATTTCCAATTTCTCAAAATTATTACAAACTGTAATATTCAACTACAAATGATACAAAATTTTGCGGAAAATACAATTCAGTGCAAAAATAAAGACACAATGCAGACGCGAACTGATCCCGACCTCTTCTTTATCTCATATGCAATAGATATACTCCCGTTGCCTAACGGGGTATGCTTCTAAGTCCTGAAAAATAGTTGCAAATTTTGGGTGAATTTTGCGAACTCATTAAGTGACCATCATCGATGGCTCACCCAGTCACATAACACATTATTCACACATCACACAGCTCATATTTCACATTTATTAAAGTTTAATCATTTATATTATGCATATGCAATGCCCATGAGACTCACTTTTCAATTTTTACTTTGTTGTGACCGAGTGCCTAAACTGTCCCATATAGGGCTCATTAATAGCTGTCCCATATAGGGCTC